>JAHQIW010004117.1:0-80066 GCA_019055375.1 Parelaphostrongylus tenuis | reverse complement strand
GCTTTTGTGTTGCCATTAATCAAAACGTTCTCTTGAAAATGCTTCTACACTTCACCACTACCGTAGCAGAGCACGAAATATGCTGGATAACATATACCCGCCAATCATCTCTTCAATGCATAGATTGTGTAGTCAAAAAAAAGAAATATACGTTGAAGCGCAATACACCTTATGATTCAATATCTTCAAGGTGCAAAGAACATGTTAGAGTGAGCACAAACAAAGTGTGCCTAACGGAGATACGAAAATTGGAGGTCGCTGACGAAGACTGTGGCAATTTCGTGCTTGATTCAGCCATATCGACATCAAGACCGCCGTCACCTTTGGTATAAGGAGAGGTTCAAAAAAGGAGACTTCGTGTCGCCATAATCACTTATACGCACTCACGAGAATGTAGGCGAAAACTGGAATGAAACAACATGTGAACAAATATTGATAAACAGTAACTAAGTTCCGTGAGCTTTGCTGTCTGATCCGTCTTAATTAATATAAGGCAATGACTTAGCGAAAAGGTACGGTCTAAGCGAAGCTCGCTATCAAATCCAGCACTATATTTTTTGAAATCTTCGACTCAGATATGATAACAATGCTTATTCTGCTGATGTTTAGCTATCTGCCATTTTCTGAATTCCCCCATTGTGCCCAACGATTTGAATATGTCCACCTGTTTTGATTTACCGGTGTCGGAAAGTCGCTATTTTATAACCACCTAGCTCGTGAACTGAGCACGAGGATGCGAAGAACTTAAAAAGTCAAAAAACACCATGATTTTGGTGCAAAGAACAATGAGCACTCGTTTCTATGCTCATCTTTTTTCCTGTTCCATTCATCCTGCCGCAGCAAAAGCGTCAGTACTGCTACACAATTAGATAGAACATCATTCAGTGATTCCTGAAGCGTAGTTAGAGAGGCGATATGGAGAGTACCTCGTACACAAAAAACAGAAAATCCGGTTTTCCGATCTATGCCAACGGTCGCTAATCAGAGACGTTATAGAACAAGGCAAATTTCAATGACCAAGAAGAGCTGGAAATGAGGTGTTTATTGTAATTCCGACGTCGAAGCCTTCCTAATAAGAAACCACATTTTCTGTGGTCATTTTTTGTGCACAAATTCTTCTCCTATAATGTAATTTGCAGTTTCATACAAGCTTCCATAGAATCTGTTCTACACAAGCTTCCATAGAACCTAGAAATCATGTACTTTTTGGTAGCGAAGTTTTCCAAAGATAATAGGTACATTGACAAGGCACCTTATCCAAGCCAAATGTCTTTTAGCATCTACATCTCACAAGCTATCGGTTGAGCTCAAAAAGTTTTAAAGAAAAGCCTCTTTTGCACAAAATATAACAAAAAGAATGCACCGCAGAGAGTGCACGTTTTTTATGTGATATTGTAAAATTTCAGGCATTTTCCGTAATTTGCGACCTTTTCCAGTTATAGGAAAGAGATTCTTCCGCTTTCTGTGTTTTATTGGTTATGCGACAGCCTAAATGTCGAGAATCTCACTGATGTACTTGGTCTTTGAAATGGCTGCTTTAGCGCGCTAAAGCCACATTGATAGGGTTGTGTTTCAAACGCAAGCTTTGCTGGAGAAAGTTTTTTCCATTGAACTTTCATCATCGTTTGATAGCACAATCTCGATAATTTCAACAATATTCTTGTTTTGCAAAAAATTATCTTAGTACTCAGTAGCGGTCAAAAAATCAAGTTCCTCATTTGACGCGCATTCTGTGCTGCGGTATGTGGAATGGGATTTCACAACATCTGCACCCAAACCACTGTGTTTCTACAAATGGCAGATAGTTGATAGGATCAATTTGGACGATTGTGAAGCTGAGTGTGCACAAAGTTGGTTCTGTCTTTCTGCGAAAATAGGTTTAGATTTCCATCCGATATTGTCAAGGAAAACCCGATAATGAGCCCAAGCCCGAGCAATCCAGGCATTTGCGATCAAGCTAAGCCTATACACGAAAACTATGAACGTGGAGAGGTAATCTTAGAGTGTTGGAGTAGAACTGTTTTCCTCCAGTTTTTCCAAAGCAAGGGAAAGTCTCTACATGTGATTAACAAAAGGTCAAGGGTCAAGGTCAGGTCAAGGTCAAAATTATTTGCATTCTCTTAACTCAGATGCTCTGACAACCCTGGTAGGAAAACGCGATGAGTAACCTTTTGAATCACATAGTAAAAAGTTTACCTGAAAAGCTCACCACTTAGTTGCTTTTTGAGTCCATTTACTCTTTGGAGGCATGCCGCTCAGCTCATGCATGGGTATGAATGTATCTTGACTTAGGTTGGAAGATTAGCGCGAGGTGTGTACGAGCTCACTTATTCAGAAGTTTTCAGAGCTCTTCATGCAAATGTGTTGGATTCCTACGTGTCGATAAGGGCTTACATGTAGAATTACTACTCCGATGTGGATCTGTTCTAATCCTTATGCGTGCCTAGTAAAGCATTTTGATTGAAATGGCGTTTACCAGCTATATGCTATTTTATATGAGCGCACAGCAATCTACGTAAAGCTAAAAAATGGTCTCGTCCGAAGAAAGATTCTTTATGAAAGCACTCAAGTGAGAAATCACTTAGACATCTTTTCCACAAATGGCGCATGCTAAATAATCTGCATACCTCAAGCAAGCGACTAACTGCATCAACTCCAAGAAAAATCTCTTGTACAGCCGAATTGAACCATTAGGAAAGCGTACACCTTATAGGGTGCATCTCGTCATCAATGCATTCACCTCAATAACAAATAAGCAATAACAGCTATCGCCAGATTTTTGTGGGATGTCAGCTCTACATCCGGGAATATCACCGACCCCATAGTTAGCATTCACGAAAACGCGAGAAAACAGATATGATGCTGGACAAGTCCAAAGAGCTACCGAAACTCACTGAGCTATTAACGCGCGCGATGGGAACAAAGATATTTTACTGGCGCATGCTCGAGTCAAACGCTCGAGTCACTGTAGTTTATAACTTTGTTTCAAGTTTTTCTTAAGACCACAGCTCAGAATTCAATATGCCTTGCAATCATTTTTGAGCCACGCATGTCGGTGGTCTGTCAAAGGAGAGCTGACTTATAGGGCCCGATGCACGTGTTTCGATCTTGCGATCTCGTCAGTCGGGCAGTTACCCTTTCTCGTCTTTTGCTAATCTCTGTGGGTGCTCCAGTCCCCACAATAAGAGTTAGCGACGACGTACGTTTTACACTCTATGTTCAGTGAAGAACTCACCAAACACAGAGTTTTGTACACTCGAATGCTCGTGGCTAGTATATTAGGCGAGATTAGCAAAAGACGAGAAAGGGTAACTGCCCGACTGACGAGATCGCAAGATCGAAACACGTGTATCGGGCTCTATAAGTCAGCCCTCATTGACAGACCACTGACATGCGTGGCTCAAATAATGATTATCAGGCATATTGAAATTTGAGCTGTGGTCTTAAGAAAACACTCGAAATGAAAGATATAATAACTTTCGTTCGAGTGTTTTCTTAAGACCACAGCTAGATCGAAACACGTGCATCGGCTCTATAAGTCAGCCCTCCTTTAACAGACCACCGACATGCGTGGCTCAAAAATGATTGCAAGGCATATTGAATTTTGAGCTGTGGTCTTAAGAAAGCACTCGAAACGAAAGTTATGATATATTGAATATACTAGCCACGAGCAATCGAGTGTACAAAACTCTGTGTTTGGTGAGTTCTTCACTGGACATAGAGTGTAAAACGTTCGTCGTCGCTAACTCTTAGTGTGAGGACTGGAGCACCCACAGAGATTAGCAAAAGACGAGAAAGGGTAACTGCCCGACTGACGATATCGCAAGATCGAAGCACGTGTATCGGGCTCTATAAGTCAGCCCTTCTTTAACAGACCACCGACATGCGTGGCTCAAAAATGATTGCAAGACATACTGTTAGTTTAATGAAATTCCACTTCTGTGTCAACTTCGTTTCAAGAAATAAATAAACTGGCCAATAAACTTTTGCCTTAACTTTAAGTTTATGAGAAATATTGCAGCTCTTGCCGCGGTGAAGGAAGAATGTATGTCAATAATACGTTCCAGTGTAACATCGATTGTGAGAAAAGATGCGGTGAAGCATTGGCACCTGTGAATGCCAGTTATTTTGCAGTAAGTTGAAGTTATTACAATTACCTTTCAGAGAGATGTGCTACTGCAAAGGCTATGCAGCGGTGCCAATGTATATCATAGATAACCATGTGTGCCAAACAACTTTCCCTTCACAGTGCTCACATGTTGCTGACCTAGATATTGTGATGGTTCTTCATCCTTTCATTTCACGTAGATCACAGCATTTCTCTTGACATGCCAATTGTCAAGGAATATGTTATATCTCACTGTAAAGTGGAATGCCGAAAGCGATTTGTTTATCAGGTATAGCCAATATCGAGAGCTCACCAAAACCGTCGACTGATGTTGTGAATCTAAGGAGCCTTGCTTCTTTGCGTCTACAGATATTCTCAGAACAAAAAATAAGTTCAGCGAAGCAAAAGTTCATATGTCCATTGATGTAGAGTGATGCGCAAAGCTTTGGTGTCACTTGGGACTCGAACCTATATTTCACCCTATCTGAAACTCATGCTCGAACCACCTGACACGAAAGTTTTGAACATCACTCTGCATAAATAGGTATGTTTACAACATCATTTTGTCGCTAGAAGCAGCTAAATAAAAAATAATTTTGTTTGATCATCAATTGTTCATAAATCATTACTCCTCCATAACAGTTTTTATGTGTCTTTACTACGCCACCTCTGCTTTCAGCCCAGATTATATTCAGATTATCGAAGCGAATCAGTTGAACACGTCATTGTCTTACTTTGATGCGAAACACTAGTGATTACTTATCCTCCGATATCACTCCAACTATCTCAATCGGCGTCCACTTTTTTGCTAGACCTAGTTTTTGGCGTAGTGTAAGCAAGCGATTTCTTTATTTTTTACTGAAAGTGCATCGATTTTTCGACGTGACCTAGATCGATACGATACAAATTCTCATGGCCTGCAATAATTTTTGTAACTGAAGGTCTTGGTCGACGGTACTCTGCAAATCTTCGTCTGTTCTAAAGTTTCGAGTGAAAATTAGTGCCATACACCGCGCTTCAGATGTAGCAACATTACAAACACTTGTTTTCATCCTCTTGAATCCTCAAAATATAATGTGTACTATTGCATACTTAATTTGTCCACAAACAAACTGAACTGAAGACCGCGCATATATTGCAAGGAAGCTTCAAATTCTGCGCTACATCCCGCCGAAAGTCAGAACAGAAAAATCAAAATACATTTGGAAGGTGTATCCTGTCAATATTACTTTAGATGTTCTTTGAAAAAAATAAGTGCTGATTACGAAATCCCAATACTAATTGTTTTAAACAAAATGAGTTTCAATGCTGTTAAGTGTCTTCTTGTAGCTGAGCTTTTTTCGGGTAAACGCTTTTTCAATGCTACTTAATAGTAAGAAGTTGCGAGGTGGTTTCTGCATATCGTTTCAGCATTAATTCAAAAGATCAACTGTTTTTGAAACCCCCAAAAAACAATCAATATAATTCCAAAAAAGAATGATTTAAGCTCAAAAAGGGGTTGGTTACGCCCAGGATCATACACCGGTGTTTCGGAGGTTCGTCCTCCTCATCAGTGACCCCCGCCCCACATTCAGCCTTGCATTGAAGCAAGGAGGGAGGCGTATGTGGTGATGGCACAGTGTACTATGACACTGTACCATCACCACCTCTCAGTCGATAGATTTTTGCTGTTAGATCAAAACTAATTCAAAAGATCAACTGTTTTTGAAAACCCCCAAAAAACATTCAATATAATTCCAAAAAAAGAATGATTCAAGCTCAAAGGTGATGGTACAGTGTCATAGTACACTGTGCCATCACCACATACGCCTCCCTCCTTGCTTCAATGCAGGGCTGAATGTGGGGCAGGGGGTCACTGATGAGGAGGACGAACCTCCGAAACACCGGTGTATGACCCTGGGAGTACCAACCCCTTTTTTGAGCTTAAATCATTCTTTTCTGAAATTATATTGAACGTTTCAGCATTGTTCCTGCAAATATGGGCCATGTTTAACAAAGCAACAGAAATGGGGAGGTAAGCAAAGCAGCAGGACTTTGTTTTAACAACATAACGTCACATGACACCGGATACTGAGCACCTCATAGTTAATGCATAGTAACAGGGTAGAATTCGGTTAGATGGCGACAAATGTATAAAACGTGTTCAGTATCTGGATAGGAAGTTTCATTGGAGTGTTGGAATCAATTGAAAGCTTGAATTTTTGGCCAGAGCTCTACATAGTCGGTCTTCTGAAACACCTTTCACAACGCTGTAAAATTTAAAATAAAATTATGTTTCACACGACCACGTGTTTTTTTTTCTTGTCTCGCTTACATTTCGCTGAAAAAACTCCTTCCTTGGAGTGCTAAACTCATTTTATAGTACAAGCTTCAAAGAACACAAAAATATGTTTGCTTTTTGGGGAAGCTCTTTTGATCTTTGATCTCCTCTGACCTTTTGATTTGTGCTGTAAGCCTTGCCGGACAGAGCTCTTTCTCTAAACTATAAGTAATCATCCGATAGCGTAATGTTTACTAAGTCAATGTGTTTATTTCCTGGAAATACGGTTTTTATCAGGAAAATAAGATCGAGTTTCACACTTTGGCAAGGTTATCCACAGGCTATTGCACAAAACAGAGGCCGTAACAGGGAGCGCGACAAGGACGGGCGAGGCGGGGTGATCGATATGTTGTTATTCAATTGGGAATTTTTCTCCACTTCAAGAGAAGCGTTTGATAAAACGATTGACCAAGATACTGCGAAAGTTTCCCTACACATTGATATGCTTTTCGGCTTCCAGCGACTTATGACGCGTCGTATTAATGAAGGCGAAAAGAGTGTGAAACGATATTTTATTCTGGATGCTGCTGCTAATAAAAAGGTGTTTGGAAAAACCCAGCAACATGGAGTTTTAGCCAGAGAGTTAAGTTTTCGAATGATTCCTAACACTCCCATGAGAAATTCCTCTCCAGCGAATGAGGTCGGCTTAACAATTTGTCGCCGTCTAACCGATTGTATCTTAGTAGTCTTAAAACAATCAACTAATCAGATTGTCACTTAGTGCTATTAAGAGCTGAGTATCATTGAAATTATTTCCTATCTTACTTTAGTACTTTGCTTACTGAATTTTAGTACCTGATCAAAAGTCGACAATGTTCATCAATGAACAGTCCTTCAAATAAGTGGCCTTCTTTTTCTTCTTTCATGCTTGATAAGTGAGCAGTAGAACGACTATTTCACAAAACCTTATAAACAAAACCTCTCTCGCGATCGATCGGAACTATGCACTTATATGGCTGCACATAAATGCCACGTCGATCGAACCATACCGGACGAAAGTTCCAAAGGCATTTGACATAAATTTTTGAACAAAAGTTCCGTCAATAAAATTTCTGCCGAAGTATACACACCGGTCATCTTAATACCACTGCGAGTCAATCTTTTACAACGTGTTTAGGTAAACTGAGGAATGCAGATTTTATCCTACTTGTGTCGGCAGATGGAAGATATTGTGGTCTATCACAGCTGGCATCCGCAACGCATTGTGCATTTGACCGATATACGTTAAGGTGATTAGCCATGTCATTAGAGTCGTTCCGGTCGAGTAAAACAGTAATATTTCACCTTGAAAGAGATCAAATCAATGATAAGAACACTAAGAAACGTAAGACGTAGTTGTACCAAAAAGAAGAGCCACAATCAATGTCAATTTCAAGTTCAACTCAGTCAATATGTATCAAATCAATTTTTCCATCTTGTATCGATCCAGTGTCATGCAAGTAACGTGCAGTGTATTTTCTGACGTAGAGAACTAAAAACAATGTATCTTGAATCTACGATCTTGTCAGCAATGTTTTAGTTCAGGCCGGTTGCTCGCCATGTGAATATCTGCTCAATGAAGTTCAAAACTATGGATTCTCACGAGATCTCAATGTGGGAGGCCGCCATCAGACACGAATTGATTCATGCTTTGGTCTTTTCACCTTCACTTTTAGCTATGTTCAAAGATGCAGGACAGGTGGTGAAGTGGGAATAATCGCAATTTATTAGTTAATTCGAGGACATCAAATCGAGTTCTTTATAATAGCTATTGCACGTCTCCATTTACATTTAAAAAACAAAAGTCATGAGTCATCTCATCTAGCATTTTTCAAACTGCCTGATGAGATTTTCCATTTTTCCAACTCCCTCGCACTCTTTTTCATTTATTCATAAGGCACGGCATATCATATTACGCGAATCTTAGCATTGTAATTCGATTCTTTTCCATGAATCCATCACCACAATGATCTACCTGTGTTCAACTGGTTTCTATTGCTGTTTCAGACCAAAGCCCTTCCACAAATGCTTTTGAAGGCTCGTTAAGCTATATTGATGTTACTCCATTATGGTATTATCAGGACTTGACAAAGCGTAGACACAGCGCTCTGAAGAACGGGTTTCTGTTGTTAAGCCCTGTGCCTGTCTGTTAATACCACAAGTATGGAAAACGTTTATGGGACGTGCGGCGTCAGTTTCGCTTGCATGAATCCACAACATCTCTAGGAACTGCATTCCCAAAACATTTATGTATGCCGATTTGTTTGTAGAGTCCGGAGGCTTATTAGATTTTGCGGCCATCTTTCCAGGCGCACACTTTAGTACGTATTACTACTGGATATACTTTGAGATTGCCTGGTCGCTTCTGAGTGCACTAATTTTTCAAGGCGGCTCCAAACCTTGTAAAATTCATAAGTAAGGAAGCAAGCCTATCAAATGTTCTAAATAATAATGTTTAACGATTAGAAAGTGCTCAATTAAGATTTTATGACTGCGCCAATCGGAGTGGCCATTCTTTGAGAAGATTTTTCCTATTCTTGGAGAGAGAATATCTGTTGCAAAGTTCAAAATACAATGTCTCACAAAAGGCTAACGGTCACGAGCTCTAGCCAAACGAAATTAACTATCGACTAACTAGTACAACTACACCTAATTAGAATTACATCTCTGCATGATCGCCATCAAAATTTTCTGCGCGAATCCTACCACTTTTTTCGTTTTGCCCTTTTTCCTCCATCACAAAGGTCTTCGAATATGGAACGCGCTGCTTTGGCTCCTGATTCATGACTTTATCATTATAAATGTAAAGAAATACTGCATCTGATTCTCTTTGCAATTTATAACTGCAAAAAGCTAAAATAAAAAACATTTTACGTATGAATTCTTTATTTTCGCTACTTATATAACGATATTCAGGGGATCCTCAATTGATATTATCCCTGGTGTAGTTCAACGCTTCACGCGTATCAATTGGGAAACCTCTACAGGGATGGTAAGATGTGTTTGAATAAGTCATCAATAAAACAGCAGAGGTTTCCATTTTTGATAAACTCTTTTGCTCATTTCTCTCCTAATATCCGCCAAAATAGGTAGCAGAAACTAGTTCCAAATTTGGCGTTTTTACGAACCCTATCGAAGCAAGAAATACCTCCTCTGATCCACAGCAACTGAGGAGTTTATGTGACAATAATTGGGGAACGCCCTGACGAAGTCTATTGAGTTTTGAGAGCGAAATTCATATTTTCTAGCACCGTCAGTCAAGGATAGACAAGCAATCAAATCGGGCAATTTGCGGTGAGCACAGGCCACCGAGTATCGAGGTTCAAATATGTTTTATGCGAAAGATCGGTGCATTATGATCACCAAATACTTCTGTCTGCACGAAAACAAATGCCTTTTTGAAGGTGACAAATCTGATCTTAGTTTTCTTCACTTAAGAACGAAGCAATGACTGGCGTCGCTACTCAAGTATATGCTGTATCCCGGCTAACCTTGGCGCTCTTTGAAGATTCCGGATGGTACAGAGCAAACTATGAGTTAGTCACAATGCTTCTTATTCTTTTTACGAATATTCAAACGATAAATTCTCATTGCAGTAAAGCCGAGCGGATGTTTTGGGCTAGAGACCTAGGCTGCGATTTTGCAAAAAAAAAGCTGCCTCACATGGATGAAAGCCAATCCAGAGGATCCGTATCCGTTTTGTAACGTCATGCTTGATACAAGGTTGGCAATAGCTTTTGAAAAGAATTAGAAAGAATTCGTCGTCCATTTTTCTTTAGTAATGTTCCACAACCAACTCACTTTTACTCATACTTTAGCACCAATCAACAGCTTCATCCTTATCTTACTAATAGGTTGGGGAAAAGTTCTGAGAAAATGCTTGTGAAGCATTTATTTATGCACCTATTACACTAGAACATAGACGAAACTAATAGTCAAACTTCCACTCTTACTACTTTTTTACTCTTACTACTTTTACTTTACTACTAAACACCATACTTTTGCCTACTGTGTCTTCGCCCCAAGCCAGATTGATGCGTTCTTTTGCCACCGTTGCATTTGAACCCAACAGCCATTCATGCATCATCAACAACCTAATTTGCCCACTTGCTAACTCCATTCTGAAATAAGTAGATAAATTATATACCAATCAACGCGGGAGAAGACGGGATTTCAAACAAGCCCAACACAAAAAAATGGCCGACGCCCAAAAAAGTTACAAGCATTTTCTCAGGACTTTTTCCCCCAACCTATTAATTCTTAGCAATCACTCAACAGCTTCGAAAAGATAGAGGTTTCAGTAGAAAGTCCAGTCAGAAAGAATGTTTTGAGCCATTTCAAGGCTGTTACGTTAGTCGCTCCCATACAATTCGGTGATCTCGCCTGCTTCATGAGAACCACGCGCCCCATAGGTTCTCCTGTTGAAAGCATTCTCTTTGACTATATTGAATGTTCATAGCGAGGTTTTATAAAGCACTCGAATGTAACTGTAATGGAATGATGAACTGCTAAGAGAGCAAGTTGAAGTTGTTTTACCATAACAACGTTTTCCCGTCTCTATAATCAGTAGGGGAACTTTCGTGGTGTGTGGCTCTGATGAGGCGAGAGAGACCGTCGAAAAGTACGTGATTCACAAGCGCACCAACTTCGAATTGACTGCAAACATTTTCTCTGACTAAATTGAATGTTCACCACGCGATTTCATGAGCCATCAAATGTATGGTAGAAGACCAGTTTCTAGAGCTTTCATAGTCCATTGTAGCCACAAATAATACGCCTCATCTTTAGGGTAGTAAGTACGTTGTTCAAACTTTGCTGCGGATGTGATACTCATACATCAAAGTTTGAACTTTAGAGGGACTTTTTCAATACAAAATGATGAAATATCACTGAAGAGCGCCAGAGTTTTAGTTTGCATTTCTGTGTAAAAAAAAAGATATCCTTGGAAGTTAACATGGTTCCAACTCTCATTACGCATTCTTCTCGTCTATGGTGTTATAATTGGTTCTCTCTTTTCCCACTCGTCATTCCTCTAAAAACCATAGACCTTGGTCCGCTCTACAATCAACTCACAAAGAGTAGAGTAGATTGTGAGTCACGATACCTTCCTTGACCACTTACCGATCATTCTCTCATCAGCACTATCTTGATAAGATTAATCACCATACAGTACAATATTGGCTGAAGTTTCGGAAGTTTCTCTCTTCTTAACGCCTATGAAAGTCGAATTGACTCATATTCTACTCAATCTGTCACTTCCGAAGGTTTTCGAAGATAGTAACTGCAAAGTTTTCGATTACTGAGCAGTGTGGAATATGACCCCAGAGAAGTGAACAATATAATTTTACATTTTCTATCATTCACGACTCGCTGGTAGGAAAATTTATTCGACCTACTTCTTGTAATGATTTTGACGATAGGCACCTTGCAGCACCATAAAGAAAGTTGGTCTGAGATTGTGCCTGTACCGGCCTACGTCGGTGATTTTTAGGTGTACATAGTATACCATGAATAACTGATGAAAACCAACTGCCTCATGGCACGAAAGGAATACGTCTCCTTGAACACGTGCTCGTCGCTCATCAAATTTTTGGATTTTGGGCAACAACACTTTTCTAAAGGATTCGCCGATTATCTTACATCTTTCAAAATGTAATGTTCTTCATCACATAAATCAGTACGCAAATTGTAACGAGAGCACGGCTTTTCCCCATGTTATCGACCTCGCTTCTGACCTCTCCTCATCATCAGTCTTTCTCAGAGAGCGATAGATTGGGTTATTCTAGCCTTCATCTGCGACCATGGCAAAATCATTTGCATAAAATGCTTTTTTGACATGATATTTTACACCTTTTTCGACTAGCAGCTTTACAGTATGCAAAAAAGTGGTCCTTTTGCGTACCCATCGAAAGCATTTCAGTGGACAAGAAGATCTTTCATGTACAAGTGGGCTTACAAAACCATCTACACGAGGTCACATTGATATTACTCGGATAGGTGTTAATTGGACAGGATACAGAGTTTTATTTCATGGACATATTGAACTAAAAGTAAAATAAGTAGTGCGCACAATCGCTAGGCAGAAACAGTTACAAAGGGTGCTGCGATGAATAACAATTTTTGTAAAGTTTGAGTGGTTATAGAAAAAATTTAATGAAAGACAATCAAATTTCTTCTACAGTTTTATAAAAGTTTCAAACCTCAAATTATGCTATCGATGAGCAAATCGACTTGATCTCGGTATTGGTGCTCGAAAGTTGTGCTCCAGTTGAAACTCGTAAAGCAGTAAGATGCCAATGACTTCCTGTGACGGCTCCATTGTAGGACAAATGAATATGTGCAAAAAATATATCAAACGATGCACAAGAAAATTTCGCACAAAATAGATAGAAGGAAATTTTGTTATTATGGAAAAATTTTTATTTCCTGAATCAAGTTCGGAAACATAGTTGGAGATCTAATACCTGACTAATCCCATTTTCATTAACACTGCTTTCGTTACAATTACTAGGAGATCAATCTTTCCTTCAGCGTTCTCGATATCGGCAATCGGTGGCCGTCAGTAATCACACATTACATTACCGCTTACTGTTGAAACACGATCCCGAGAAAAGAACAACGAAGGCCTCGGTGATGCAGTGCTAGCACGCCCGAACGCAAGAAGGATGGCTATGATTTAAGTGTGATTCACGTACATTTGTCCAAGTTTTGTCGATACCTCTGTACTCTTGTGACAACATTTCACATTCTTCTTTCTATTGGAAATGAACTAGGCGTTAATTAGAATTAACGTACACTCAGAATATTTCAAGCTTCACAAAACCGTTCATAAAAAACGTTTTGTGACCAGAACTTCTCTTTCATGTTCTGCAGATGCACTGCAACTCGTCCGGCGAAAGTTCGATGTACTTTGACAGAAAACATGGATGGTGTACCAGATGAATACGATTACACTATTCCAAATTTTTTCAAGGATAAAAAAGGTCGGACCATCACAGGTTACGGCTAAGTGGAACTTGCAGATTTTTGCCCCTATTACAGGGTAAGATTTTATGTAGTCAGTAAGAATCGCCTTTATACCCAAACTGCCGCCAAGCATTCTATGGACCTTGCAAAGTTCTTTTTTTTTACCAAAAATCTTTTGATTGGAAAAGTTTCTCTGCTAAAAAAATTCATTATTTGCAAAGATATTCTCTTCTGATTGAGGTGGAAGGCTTTCCCACGAACTCCTACCACACAGGGCGCTCAAGTGATGTATTCACAGATTTAATGTGTACTCATAACGTCTAATCGGCTTGCGCAGCTCAGATCTTAGAAGCTTATTCCACCTTCGTGATCCACAAATATTTACACCGATGGAGAGACATATGGGCTGGTTAAATATTAAGAAGAACACATGACAAATGGACGAAAAGAACAGTGGACTCTAAGAGAATAGCAAGCGTCCTCTTCAAAGACCACTCAAGCGATGATGGCTAGACATGTTTGTGGCTAACTTCAAGCATCTGCATCCGCACATGGTAGCGAGTCTGGAATCACGAAATTATCCTTGCGTAAGTCCTCATGCTTGTAATAGATCATCACCATGGACGACGACTGCGCGCAAGAAAACAACGAAAGGGAACTATGCTGGAGCTTGCACTAACAGTGTAAACGGATCGTTCAAGTATGTAACTTTTTACTGAGCATCAGAAAAGCGTTCGATTAGAGCATTGTAGTAACTTCTGTCCGTCTTTTTCGGTTATCCGTACCCATTTGAAACCCTTGGCAAAAGTGCGTTAGTTTTCTAAGCATCTCATTAATCATTAGATAGCTTGAATTTCGAGAATTCGGACGGTGCACTTTATTTTTAAACTGGCCTCCTCACTGCGCTGTTACAGTAGAAATAAAATTATGTTCGTGCGGTGCATATTTCACTCAGAAGAGTCTTTTCTAAACTTTTAGAATTGTTTCGCTAGTTTAGCTCCCAGCAATTCTAGTCATAAACTGGTGTTTCCAGAAAACTTTTTAATGCGCTGTGGCAGGTAACATAAGATTCGATTTCCTACTTGGCGCGCATTCTTTGCGCAAGCATTACTGCTGTCATACGATCACGCGACTCATTCATCGCATTGTAGAAAGGGGCCAAAGCTGTGAAATTCCATTCACATCCCAAAGCAAGGAATGTACGCCGACTTCAAAACCCAAGCTTTTTGACTGCTATAGCGCATTAAGAAGCCCTTTTCAAAAACCAAGTGGACCATTGAAATCGTTGAGAATTAGCTATTGTATGAATGTTGAAAGCCTGGGGAGAAGCCTTGTCCGGCGAAAAATGCTCTGGTGTAATACGTAATTTTATTTCTGCTGCTACAGCGCACTGAGACCGCCTTTTGAAATCGAAAGAACCTTCAAAATTTTCGAGAATTAAGTTATTGAATAGCTACTCAAACTCTAGAAAAGCGCAGAATACGCGTTCCTGCCAAGAGGCTGGAAAGAGGCACGGATCACGGAAAACTACCCGTCTATCACTTCACGCTGACAGAAATATTTGGAAATATTACAACAGACTGACTAATTATAAATACTATTGAAGAAATCTGAAGTAGTTTTTGTCACTTCTTTAAAAGACGCTTTCACATCAAATATTGTCAGATGACGAATCATGATGAATTTGATTCAACTAAATGTTTTCGAACCAGAATTTTTCAACATAGATTCATCTTCTATGAAACAATTTGATTGGTTTTGTAGTTATTCATTTAGAAATAGTAGAATTGATATTCACACATATGGCGAACTTTCAAGAGAGGCTACCGATACTCGTTGCACATTCTCTGGTAACATGAACTACAACAACTACTCTCTAGACGTAAGTTTTACAGGCTATCCGTTTACAAATTACAAAAGCATATTTGTGAAGAGTCTGTAATAAATTTGTTTGTTTGTAAGCGAAACTGAATTTTATCGTGAATTTCACGAAGTTGGGTGAAATTTGAGAAACAAAGGCCTATATTTTCGGCATAGCTGAGAGCTATGAGAGTTTCAAAGCTCTAGTAGTGCATTTTCGTTGCGTTTATTAGAAAATGAATTAATCTTTTTCTAACGTTATTTAAAATAGGTATTTTCACCAACAGCCCGGTGTTTTCAACTGGACGGCGGTATTAAAGTGAAAAGCGAACGTGGCACAATAGTATGGAGGCATTCTGTCGGTTGTTATGAGGTAAAGTAAAGCTCATCCAGCTATCGAGATAAGCGCCGTCAAAGTTTCACCTCCTCAATGTGAGCAAGTAATATAATTGTGCTGCCGAAATATATCGAACATCCAATTCTTCATGCCGCAAAAATAAAAAAAGGCCAACATCGAAGTAGATTAACACATCTGTCTGGAATAACGATAGTGCAAGAAATTCTAGTAGCCCAGAATAAATCCAGTCCAAAAGAGCTGTATCTGATCCATCAAAACTTGTGTTTATGTGTTGTTATGCTGGACTTGCCTTTCAATCTGAGCTAAGCTACCAGAGGAAAAGGAAAGGAAAAAAGTTAGGCTCCCATACTAAGAGTAGCGGGAGGGAAAGATGCCACGTTTAACACTGATGAGATGAACGAAACCGTCGAAACGTGCATATGTTACTAAGATGCAGTACCAAATCTCGTGAAAGGCTTAATAAAAACTCAGAAATATAATGTGATAACATATCTTGACTCTTTCATGAGGTCTGTTGTGGCACTCATATAGAGCTAGACATGTGTTTCGGCTCTACATCTTCATCAGTGGCACGGTGCCTTCCGGTTCAGCTGGTCACTTACAGGGGAATTTATTCCTACATATAAAGGAATCGACACCGAGTTATTCACATTTTCACATGTTAGGGGTACATTTTCCTGAGGTATAAGGAGATATATAACTTGATTAAAAAATATCAGCCGGGATTCGAACCCAGATCTCACTCTCCCGGTTAGCGTACGCTCCCGGAAAGAGTGAGATCTGGGTTTGAATCCCGGCTGACGCAAACGTTTATGCACAGTACTCCACATATTGGGTATACTGATAACATCATACCACTGCAAGTGGCAGTCAAAATAGAAATGATTATAAAAAATATCAATCAAATCGTTAAAAGATGGCGGATAGTTGATCGATGAAATTTCAGACCATTTGCAAAGACAATCGGCTCCATGTCAAGACTCAGAATTCAAAATTTTATCCGTGCTATCACGAAGGGCAGCTAATACACGTTGAGAAGGTACGAACTCAGTTACGAATTGAGTGTTAGTATGCTAGGAGAGTCGGTAACTCTTAGTTTCATTTCCTTCGATACAGTGCTTCAATCAGAAGACTCCATTTACAGCGTGTACATGGTGTTGGTACGGTGACGACAAAAATCGTTTGCCCTCCATGCGTGGAAGTGTGCGGAAGGCAGTATTGCTCTCCAGATGAGAATTTGATGCTTGGATTGGTGATCCGGCAAGAAAAGCGATCCAGTCACAACCAGAGTTTATTACTCTGTTTCTTGTTGTTTTGGCCCTTTACTAGGGAGAATTTATAATGGGCGTTCCAATCTGACAATGACTTTACGCAAAATGGCTATCACCAATTTAAAGAAAGAAAAATTATTTCTTCAGTTGTTAAATAAAGGTGGAAATCAAATTTGTAACCGCAGTGACTTATATTTAGATGCTCTCCTTCTCTCCATTTTAATTTGCACTCGTGGAATGTACATATAACAAAACCCCAGAGATGATTAGCTTTCGTTAATATTACATTTTTCATAAAACCTTTATATTTGTGAAGATAGACAGCTGCTGTCATAACAAGCCGTTTGTACGCGATAAATCACTTTGTTCACATAACAAGTGGATTTGCGCACGGTCTTCGTCGCTCTTCACTTTTTAATCGCTTTTTAGTACGCGTGTGTGGATGTGCGTGGCCTCTGGATATAAATGCGTGTGTGTGTGTGTGTGTGTGTGTGTGTGTGTGTGTATGTGTGTGTGTGTGTGTGTGTGTGTGTGTGTGTGTGTGTGTGTGTGTGTGTGTGTGTGTGTGTGTGTGTGTGTGTGTGTGTGTGTGTGTGTGTGTGTGTGTGTGTTGGTGCATGCTTATGGGTGTATGATTCTGTGTGTGCGAGTCTGGTCGGTATGTACGTGTGCTCCTGAATTTGTCTATTTATATACATGGAGCTATGTATATGTAATCGAATATATGTGTAATTGTTAATAGTTTATTACATCACATAAAGACTTCATAGCGATTGGAGAAATGCATCATTTCACATCTTGAAGCAAAATACCATGCGGAACACTTGAACTAAGTGAGCACATAGAAGTATGTATTTCTTTGTCGTTTAGCAAATAAATTAGTTTCTGTTCAGTAGGACTTATTGCTGCATTCATCAGTAAGGAAGTTATATATAAAACAAATTCTCATATGCTGTGAAAGATCCTTCTAATCTATTTTGATATTGATATATTTGAGAAATCATTTTCCCAAAGCGGTGAAGTTAATAGTTATCACAATATTGAAATTATGAACATCTTAAGCATTGAGTATTTAAAGAGAATATACGAAAATAACAAAAGCAACGAAGTAGGTAAACTGAACTAGACTAAATTACACTTTAAAGATAAAATCTTTGGCATTGCTCAGTACCTGAGGAATACGCTGTGCATTTGATTGTCTAGCAACGTTTGAGATGACTAGATGCATATTTCGGGTTTACACATTCGTGATGGCCTACCGATGTATCGGGTTAGTGCTGCTAGCGTCCAGCCCCAAAGGGATGGAAGCCTTACCAGGAATTGGTACCACACTTGTTTAGAAAGACAACACCACTGCTTTATAGATCGGTAGGCACCGCAAGTCTTGTAAACCTTCATATATGCATGCAGTCACATCAATTCATGCTTAATGTTGCTGAATGCATGGTGCATCTCTTAGGGAGTGACCAACGCTACTTTAAAAAAAATACGCTTAATGGCCTAAAATAACCATTATTAAAATGAAACTCGAGAATATCGTTGTCACATCCGACGATAAACTGAGGTAGTCGCCAATTTTCTCGTTTGTTCGAACATCTGGTTGACAGTTATCGCCACAGATTTCTTTACAAGGTGGACAGATGATCTTCGTTTCCACTGTGCCAACTTTTAAAACATGCTGAATCATAACTACGAATAATTGCTGCTAAGTGCTTGATGTGTGTCGTTTTCTCAGGATAGAAAGCAAAACATCTAAAACTTAGCACTTCAGATTTCAGATATAAAAATTCTACCAAGGATTTGGATACCAGCATCACCTCGAGAGTTCAAACTTGACTATAAGAATTTATCGAAGAAGAAAGATGCATAGCTCATAGCTAATCCATTGAGTCTTGCAAATAGTCTTTAGTCAGCTGAGTGGATTTCTCATTTGTTTGAAGATCTTCCGCCCTAGTGGTTTTCGATGACAGCAGTTCGAAACATGTGACCGTGGTGATGCGGTCTAGCGGCGCCCAATATTGAAATAGGCAGACACATAGTAACGGTACAGTCCATCGATTCTTTTATGTCATTACCAAACAATGAGAAGTCCGCCCATACTTGAATTTCATGTAAAATAGTCTTCAATTTAACCACAGCATTTGTACGCGGGTAAATGTAAGAGTTTCTGGATTCAATTTGAGTGTAAATGGGCAGAAACTGAGATTTGGTATGCGAGCTAGCTTTCCTATCTTTACAATGGCCGACACGAAAACGCTCACCGCTCCTTCATCCGGCTAAATAAGGTCTTTGTGTGCGAGGCCTACGTTTAGGTAGAACGATTCTGGAGTCGAAAAGGTGCGTTTACAACAACACATGTTCTTCTCGTTCTACTGGTCATTGATGCTCTTATCAGCTCGAAGAGCCGTTCTATTCTTCTCATTGGATAGGCTATGTTGTCAGGGTACAAACTTTAAGATCTATTTCAAAATGTACTTTAGTTTTGTACTTACCTTTTTAATATAAATGTACTGTCCTGCATAGAGGCAAGGGTAGAACTTTGAGCTTTGAACTTTGATATGCAAGCGACTTTCCTTACACGAAGTCTAAATAGGTAAATATAAAATGTGAATGCCCAAATAAATATGCGTACGTGTGTACCCTAGTGCTTCACGACTTCATTGTTATTGATGTTCATAAGAATAGTTGAAATAATTGTAAAAGTCCCTTCCTCTACGGAGGATTGAGAATTATTCGTGGCTACTTTCTTGTCAGAATTGATCACATTAAACAGATCTCTTGTGGATCATATGACATCCTTCGTAGTATTTCATAATGAGAGCAAATTTAATGTGACCCTGAGCCGGGATGACAAAACAGGATAGACACTGTACCGACGATAGTAATAGTATCCTTAGGTATTTCGGTAGACACCTACAAAGCATCAAGATGGTGTTAAAGGATCTGCAGTTTACGAACATTTGAAATTTGTGTTTGATATTGAAACATGTTCTTAAATAAAAGTGATTATATTACACATCACTTTGATATGCGTTCGGCTCTTTACGCTTTGCTGTTACTAATGCATTACTTGCTTTTTATATCTTTTTACACCATGGGAGGGTGTTAAACAAAAGAAAAATTAAGCGATTTTCTTGTTTGGGCTAAAAATGGCTCGTAAAGCACAGAGACAATTTGCAAGATGATCATAGCATTTGGCTCAAGAACTGCTAATGAACGTACAAGGTAGCAGTGGCTCAAGAATTTGGTAAAGGAGACGATAGCCTTATATATGAGCAACATCGTGACCGGCTATGGGAAGTTGACAACGACCAATTGAAATCTATCATTAGAGCTGATCTTTTAAGACTAAGACGAGATGCACCAGAGAACTTCAGCGTCAACTATTTCACGGTCGTTCGCTATATGAACAAGCTGGCAGGCTAAAAAAAAGTTTTGGTGCAAAAGTAATAGCGTTACTTACAGCCAGCAGTCATCCAGAAGTGGTACAACTAAAGCATCAAAAGTTGAACGAATTGAGCTGCGAAGTTTTACCTCATGCTTCATATTTGCCGGAGTTCTGCCCACCGACTACTACTTTTCCAAGTATGTTGGGAACTTCTTTCACGGAAAATGCTTCTACCATCAACAGCACACAGAGAATGCTTTTCAAAAGTTCGTCAATTCTCGAGGAACTAATTCTTACGCTACAAGAATGAGCAAAGTTGATTCTTATTGGCAAAAATGTGTTAATTGCAATGCTTTTTATTTCAATTAACTAAAAATGCTCTTAAGCTTATTTATAATCATTTAGAAATTTACGGTGCGAAACCGTCATTACTTTTGCGCCAACACATTACTTTTGCACCAATCTCATATTACAGAAAGGGCGTGTATTGAGCTGATCGTGAAGATGCTGCAGAGTGTTTCAGATTTAGCAGAGGATCGGTCTCCACAGCGGCAAACGGTGAATTTGAGCTCAAATAGATATTACCTACGGAATAAGCTACCTTTGCAAGCTTTTGGCATCAAACGCAAGAAGATTCTACGTTAGTTTGCCCTGTTAATTCTAACAACATCATACAAACCTCATAACAACCGGCATTTATGTAATAGTGCGTTGAAGTGAGCTTTTTGTGGACTTTGATCCCACCTTTTAACATGAAGCATCGAGCATTGGGTGAGAAAATCTGAAAACCATGTAACCTGAGCTATTAGAAATGATTACATACAAAACTCAGAGATACTCTGCGTCACACATGGGCTTTAATTCTATCGCGCACTCATAGGCTGACTGAGTCTTCTAATTTTCTGCGATGAGAAAAGCGGCTCTATAGTTATGTGACAAAATGTAAACACCGATCACAATTTCCTCCTTAAATTAATTGGTCCAATATGCGCTTAGTAACAGGAAGTCATTGAATCACCCGTCACCTGCACCACCGTCGCCTAATTGATCGTCAAGTGACCGGAGCGGAGACAAATAAGGGTTCTATTTTTTGCTATCACGTGGAAAGGCAGCTTAATATGCCTTTATGATTGTATAGAGTCGCTGAGCATCATATTTTTGTTCAAGGTTTTTTTTTCAAAAAGTAGCATCGGTTTGATGGCCTCTTAATAGACGTTTATCATCCTGAGAAACCCAGCCAACTACGACTCTCGTCGTTAGCGTCGCCAAAATGCATAGCTTGTTTGGCCTCCTGATCTGCTATAAGTGTCGATCGCTGCCGTAGAATAGAAATTCGCATATTTTTCCCTCTCTATGAGATACGCGATACTCCTAGCATCGACCACCCCATTCGACAGCACGTTTGAGACGCAAAGTAATTCTTTACCTTGCTTACGTAGCAGACAGGTCTCTGATATATATCTCAAGGCGGAGGCAGTCACTTAGTCGAAAAGGTGGACACGGAGTTGGGTGTTTTTTGTTCTTTTCACTACATCCTGACTGTTCTTCAAGCGCTCTCCCAACCGCTCGTGCTCTTGCTCAGCTCTATAACTCGTTCGTTCATTACATTGTATTTTCAACCCAAATAAAAGTAATGGAGCATTGTTTATATCCACTCTCCTGAGCGTAGCGTGAAATGGGGCATTCAAAACAAATCCGTTGTCTATGATCATCTTTCCCGTTGAAATAGTCGCAGTCAGTCTTTCGACAAGCTTTTTCGGAACTGGTCAGTATTTGTCTGACGTGGTTGCTGCTTGTACTGCAAGAACGATGTCATTAACAAGGCGGCGGCGATGTACTTGCCGACCGTCGATTTTCACTCCTATATTGCTCCTTACTGTTACTGTTTTTGTATCCCGTATCTCGCAAATGAGAGAAAGGATTTGATGTTCCGACCTACGTCAACGATCGCAAATCAGAGACGCCGTTCTATACGCCAGGATATCGAAAATAATGTGGGCCGGACACGTGATGCGCTTCAACGACAACCGATGGACGAGAGCCGTTACCGACTGGATTCCTCGGGACGTCAAGCGCTCTAAAGGAAGACCACTGACCCGTTGGTCTGATTTCTTCACGAAAGCGATGGAAGAAAGATATGATGCTTAGCGAATCCCCAGAGCGAGGAGGACCCACTGGGCTACTCTTGCACGCGATAGGGAAAAATGGAAGAGTTGCTGGTACCCGCTCGAGTCACTCGGCGATCAACGGGACGACAGGTGATACAGGTGATATTGCTCCTTATTAGTATTCGCATGACGCTTGGAGAGTAGTAGTGAATAATTTTGGCGAAATGAAATCGTTTTGTCAAACCCCTCTTTTTAAGTTAGCAGTAATATTGTTATCGATTATGGTGTTTTAGTTACGGAATCTTCATACAGCTCACGAAAATTCCACATTAATTGGTATGACGTACTGACTGCCTAGAGCTTCTACGGCTGCTTTTACTCCGACAGAAAGGAAAGCCTTTCGTGAATTGATGAAAGTGGAAAAGAGTAGTTCCTGTTGCTCTCGTAAAACTTTAGTGAATTTTGTCGTCATGTGGATGCGGTCGTAGCAGTGAATTCTTTTCCAAACTCTACTTGTTAGCATGGCTGTTCTATGCCCAGAGTTTTGTCGGTCCTGTATAGGATGACTTGAGTGAAGAGCATGTAGAATACGGATAGCAGGCAGAGTAGACGACAAATGCTGATATAGTGAATCTTCTTTCTCGAGCAGTGGCAACATCCAGTTGGGTTTCTGTTGACTGGGTATCTTGCAAAACGATAAGTAACGATTGAAGAGCAGGGCCAGTGTGTTGATGAGGACTAACGGAAGATTCTCCAAGTGTTCCGCTCTCATGTTCTCTGACCAGGTGTTGGTAAATTCTTCTCCTGCGAATAAGCATGTCCGATTCTGGGAGAGAGGACCATAGCACCCTCAAATGCATCCTCTCTCAATTTATACGACGGTAAGAGGATGTAGCTATTGCAAGGATCCGTGCAGTAATTGCGCATGATTTACTCCACTGTTTTTGTGGAACCTGTAAATGCTACATTAGAGCATCGGAATATAATTATCATGGTTTTGTAATTAACAAAGCTTCAGTGGATTTTGCGAATGCCTTTTGCAGTTTCGGACAGAGCTGCTGCTCGTTTCTCTAGAATCCTCCTTTATCACTTTCTGCACTGTTTTGCAAATTCTTGTATGCGATTTGTCGGTTTCCTGCGGCTCGTGTGATTTCACATTGGTATATCAGGTCGAGTATTTCTGTAGACAAAAGGCTCTTGGTGACTTGTAAACACCAGTTTTTATTGCGCTACCGTTAAAATGTTGAATGAGGCCGTCGCGTTTTTCGTGGATGTAGTTAATGAAGGAATCTACCGAATAGCCTGTTAGTAGTTGACTGTATTTCTTAAGATGAGCGACCTTATCGCTTTTTCACGAAAAATGGAGTGTTGTGAGCCAGTGGTCTAAGCTCGTGTAGAATTTTGGATGAACAACGACATCGGCTAGATGATCCTCCAATTTACTAAGATGTGGCCAATTTCGCACGTTTAGCGCTGAAGTAGAGTTTTTCGGAGTTCCCGGTTTCATAAAAGGTTTCGGTCGCCGTGATAAATTCAGACAGCCGAGATAGGTTTCTCACTCCGCTCGCTTTATTCTAATCCATAGGTTCCAAAGCAAAGGGTTCAGACGGTCTTCTAGGTCAACTTTCGCACTAAAATCTCCATTAATGGGCTTGAAAAATTTGTGGTCATTTGTGAAGAACTTCTTAAATTCATATCAAAAATCGTCGCCTTCGTCTTCATCATAATTTCATTTAGGTGCGTAAACAACGATGATGGTCAAAGCCACTATTGGTCCATATTGCTTCGACCTTACGCACCCAATCCAGGTTATGAGATGTTCGAATGAATCGATGTTCATTGTCGATCATGTTTTGATGGAAGCGCCAACGCCGCCGAAACAATACTAACGCATGCTTGAGAAACACTTCTTTTCCTATATCAAAGATAGGTTGAAATCAATGGCGTCTTCTCTCCCTAGCCATTTTGACGACGTCGTGCCTTAACCTTCTTGCCTGTACCCAGTAGTTTTTTGGAGAGGATTCGTATACAAGTAGTGTACGTGAGCGACTGGACTATCATTTCAGTCCTTTGGATTTTCGTTTGCCTGGTTCGACTCTGAGATTTTATTATCCTCTCCATACTCATCCTTCCCTATGCTTCAGAGGCTCTTTTGTGCTCTGAAAATGGTGCCCAATTTCTTCATTGTGTTCAGCTTTTTCTGCCAACTTGAAGCTGCTGAGCTCTAAACGTGAGGGCTAGGGTTATTTACTCACGTGCTCATACCAGTCTCTCCCAGACACACAGAAAGCTTACTTATTGGAGTTAACTCCTAAGCGCCTTCCATGCACTTCCCAGTTGCTTAAGTGCAGGTTTCAGCAGATCCAACTTATACTTAACTCCAACTTACAGCAAAAGAAAATTTCTTAACTGGCGCTACAGAAAGAGGATGTCGATCTTCTGAGGTCAATGACATATGTAGAAGCAGTCTACAGCTTCCAGCTTAGCTCGATTCTGATGGGCTGTGGTTGGTTGTACAAGCTCTAGTTAGGTGAATAAATGCATATGTTGTCTGAAATGATAGCAGTAGTCTGCACATCAAAACAGTATTGAGGCAGGAAACCTGCATGAGTTGCGCGGCATTTTTAACTGTTCGCTCCATGTACGTAGAAGTACAGTGAGACTAGCTTTTTCCAGATAGGTATGCAGCTGTAAGATGATTCGCTTCATCAATACACTTGAATTCGTGTCGTCGAAAATGAAACATATGAAGGATTCGAGACGCACCCAAGGCAAGACGGGTTCTCCCAAATCCGCTGTTTTTGTTTCTCCTGAGGAGAAAAAATCAAGAAAAAAGTATGCAAAAAACTTGATTGCGAATGTCTTTCGGCAACCAGCACACCTCTAACGAATAGTTGTTGTAATTCATATTTCCTGTATACATGCAACGAGTATCTGTATCTTCTTTTACAGCTCCGCCAAACGTCTGAAATCAGCGAAAGAATTTTCTTAAATACTAAATACACTTTTATACTACTCTGATGCTCTGAAAAAAGCGCCTACTCGCACATGCTTTGATCCCATCGTAAGATTTTACTAAAGCGAAATTTTGCATTAAGAACGTTTCCTACAGTCATAAATCAGGCACGTATGGCATAATTCATAGAGCTGCCATCAACACATACACAATCTCTAATTTGATCCCTAGGCCAAATTGAACGAAGGGTATCATGTCTTGAGGAGGAATAAAATTATGGTTTGCTTCATGATTTCCTTCGCAAAACGCTGATCGTTTTTGGCTACCACCTTCAAAATAGAGGCAGTCTTTGATTGTTCATTAACCTGATAGCAAAATTCAACTGAAATTTAGGTACAAATGCGGGTTATTGCTAAAAATACTGTTGCACATTGAAGATTTTTTACTAGCCTTAGAAGGTAATAAGATACGTCCGTAGCACCATCGCTCGCCAATGATTTGTGCTCTACAAAGTGATGTCTCGGTGGACACCTCACTCATTGACTGACTACAACATGATTATCTGCGAAAATCCGCTGCGACGGCACAGGCAGTTCTTTCTAAAGACATGCATCGCTGGGGATAGGTTTTAGGTCTACTACGAGAACAATCCACTCCACGCCTACTGGCTGCCTCGCGGCAAAGATCCGCCACCTCAATCAGAGCTCAAAATCCATGCTCGTAGTATTATGCTCATAGTTTTATGGGATTGCTGGGGCATGCTGCTTTGGGAACTGTTCGACAACAAGCAGATAATCAATTTCGATGTCTGTGGCAACAACAAATCCGGAAGTTGGCCGCAGCATCGCGAAACAGCGTCCGAAACGGCTCAGTTTCGACCTTTTCTAGGACAACGCTCGAACACCCATTGC
The DNA here is from genome assembly GCA_019055375.1 of Parelaphostrongylus tenuis. Lineage (NCBI taxonomy): Eukaryota > Metazoa > Nematoda > Chromadorea > Rhabditida > Metastrongylidae > Parelaphostrongylus > Parelaphostrongylus tenuis. The sequence continues at coordinate 53,841 of JAHQIW010004117.1, read as the reverse complement.
AAAGATCGATCGCCACATTTTGTAGAAACTAAGCTGAATCACGGTGCCACATTCAGCGTATAACCCGATATGCTCCATCGAATTACATCTATTCGCGCTCTGTAACACCATTTGTGACAGGAACTGAAGGACTACAACCAACTCAAAAGTGACTTCGCCGAGTTCATTGATCACCAGCCTCGTTCTTTCCCCGAGGAAGGCATCCAGTCTTTGCTCAATTTTTTGTCGACAATTCAAATTTGTTGTCTTTGCTCAATTTGCTGTCGATATGTCGACCAACAACATCTTCAGATGGAAATCCTACGAAATTCATCAACTCAAACAAAAACGGTTTCCGGTGACATTTTCCTCGATCAGATAGCATTTACTTACATATCAGCCTGAACAAGAAGAGCTTTTGGTGAACCTTCCAGTGACACTTTATCAGATGGAGCGTTTGTCTTCATTCCTCATATAAGCATGAGCCGAAACACACTGGGGGTAGTCTGGTAGTTCCATAGCTTCAATGTACCCGTGTTTCACTTATTCACCAATTTCGTTTATATCTATTCACTCATCTACATGTCGTCAGACTGCTATTGTATTGTTATTACTGCTATGAACAGTTATGACCCAAACGTGAGTTGTCTCCGTGCTTACGTGAAAAGATCCGCGTGGCAAATTAGCACAAAGATCAAGCAATCTACTTCCAGTCAATAATTATAATGTGCTAACAACTAACTCGAAACTCAGCACTCTCCATTGAACAGGCAATACACTCAAAAAGTTACGATCATTGATCATGATGGCAATTTTATTGTTGGTTTATCAAAACAAATACCTACTTAATCAACAGAAGTGTCGGACTACAGAACGGACTATGAGACAATCCATTATAATACCTGGGCTGCGGCAGTCACGCCGCTCAAAAACTCAGGGCCCTTATACGACCCGTCACAGGCCTCTATCCCTATGGAGTCGGGAAGCTTCCACTAGTCTTGTATGGAATGAGTCTTTCTCCGTTCTCTCCTTTCTCTCTCTCTCTCCCTCTCTCCTCCTTTATATAGGATCTAAAAAAGTTGACCCGTGCGTGTGATAAAGATTTGAAAACGCTATATTACAGCTATTCTGCGACTTTGAAAAGAACTGACTCATCCAAAATCAAACAACATTCAGAAAGTTGGTCAAAAATGTTCAACAAGTTGTACAATCAAGAAGTATCCAAAGTAACAAGAAGAATGTCATAAATGTGTGCAGGCATTGCATGTAATGAAATGAATTGAATGCAGGAATCGCTGAAATCCGCAACTATGTAAGAATGTGACTTTCCTCCAATAGCTTGCCGTTATCGTTGCTGGCTGTTTTCCTAAGTGTCCAAATGCATTATTATTAGCAACACTCTTAGTACCATATTGATGTTTCGTCTCGGTCACCGATTGTGCAAAGCGCGATCAAATGGCAGTATAGTACTTTTAGATGAAATTTGTATTATAGTCGCCACTAAAGAGGCTTTGTCGCCAGTGAATTATGGCTTATGATAGAAAAGACTTCAACAAAGCTATCGGTAGTAGAAACAACGCCAACGCTTTCTCTAAAACTCCGCATTTTTAGGGAAAAACCAGATACTTACGAAAAGGTCGTATTTCGAACTGTTACTTAACAGTCTTATGATATTTTATTTATAATCACTCTTATTTCAATCATATCCATTTTCCATTTCTTGCTTCAACAAAAACTCTCGTCCATGATCACTACAATTCAGTAAGTTGTCGAGTAATCATTTGAATTAGGTTGAAAAGAAAGTTCTGGGGCACTTGGAAAAATTGCAAATCATGCATGAAATCCAAACAAAAACAATAAAAACTATTCTTCAAAATAGAAGCCATCGTTTTCTACGACTTTCTGCCAGTGGTTCGTTATGTTTCGGATCCGGCTCCGTTTCCAAAACTGTCATTCAGTGGTTTGTTGAGCAACTGGCGAATAGTTTCGACTCTTTTGGCGCCTTGTGTTTCAGAGTTCGTGCGGATCTTGTCGTGGCTTCCTGTGGACAAAGTTAAGCTGGTGGAGATGAAATAGCGCAATTGTATGAGAAATATCAAGTTCGGTTGCCAATTCGCGAGCACTTGACGGCGGTTCATTTTCCAAAGCAACGATCAAAATTTCGTTGTTCCACTTTGTTGGGCGTCCTGAACGAGGCTTGTCTTCAAGGTCAAGATCTCCGGCATTGAAGCGTTGAAACCAGAGTCCTACAGCAGATTTGCTTATTGTGCTTTTGCCCTAGACTTCGTTGACTTCATCGATTGCAGCTCGGTGTGGTAGACTCTTCCTACATTAATGACGCAATAAAACACGGTCATCGATTGTATAGTTGGACATGGTGAGACTTGCAACGAAGCGAATATAAAAACAAAGAACATCTGGACCTTCAGTCGAAAAATTCCACGTAAGAAACCGGAATACCCTCAAGACATGTATGGGATTTACTTCAAGCTAATTGAAGTGCCCCGAAGCTTTCTTCCCAACCGTAGTATTATCATACTGATTCAATCAATCGAGCAAAAACCGATTCCATGCTCAAATTAAAGACCTTGATAGTTTACAGACGCTAAGAAGCAAGTAGGAGAAGTATAGGGATCTCGACACTTTGCGAGAACGGGTCATGTGAATCTTACAGGAAAACATATAACTTTACCCTGTAATACGGGCAGTAGTCAGCCAGTGGCTCCAGTCCGGTTGCAACATTGATGGAATTTCCATTGGCATCTTTAAAAAGACTTGGTATATTGTAGTCATATTCGGATGGTATGTTATTAACATCTTTTACGAGATTACACCGGACTTTCGAGTGACGATTCTTGCTACATCTGAAATACACTTTGTAAAGAATTTGAGTTTCTTGACATCAAACGAGTCAGTAAGGGACTGTTTGAAGAATCTGCATGATAAACAACATTCTGCATCACAATAGTGCAAGGTTGTTAGTAATTAGAATTAAATTAATAATAGAAAGTTACTAAGTAAAAACTGAGAAAAAGTTGAATACTATGAAAGCCTTCAAACCTTGTGTCACTCTGCCAAGCACAGAATGGGTATTTATTGTTTTTCAACCATGACAAGCAGCTCTTTTTTGCAAAATCACAACCGAGCCCTTTTCCCCATGTCATATTCTCAGCTTTCCTAAATATAATACAGCCCAAATGTTATTGCCACCTTTGAACAAAGTGATTTATCCCTTAATTCTCTTTGTAGCACGTTGCTGCTAAGAAGACAACAATGAAGAATACTCACGTGTAGTTAACCTGATACCAGCCAGAATCCTCGAAAAGCGCAAGAGTCAAACGTGAGATCGCAAAAACTTGTGTGGAAACGCCACTCATCGCCTCATTCTTAAACATTATTGTTCTAACCAATGGTAATTGAAGCCGTTCATGAAGCCATCATATCGCTGTCATCAATCCTTTCAAAAATTAATCTTTTCTAACGCAGAGATAGAGTGCCCCACATGTACAGTTCCATTGGCTTGACTCTACGCCGACGTAGCCAAGCCTTTTATCCCTCAATAGTTGAAAATGGTGCTGAATTGTGCAGAACAACATAATCACCCCTTTATACATCAGTGGGACATCAAAAAAACATTGCAAAGACAAAATAAGATTCATTTACGTCTACAACACAGCGAATGGAGTTGAATGCATGACACATTTCTGACAGGTTGATAAACACTGAGCGCACTATGGTCTGCAATAGCTTTGATGCCCATAAAGTGAGATTGTCAAAGCCAAAGTGAGGTCTGAATATTTCTGGGCCTAATCTGGATAAATTTCTTTGTATTCATTTCTTTTTTCCTACAAAACGTACTGAAAGGCAAAAAATCTGTGATAGTCTAAATAAACCTCAAACACACGCTTCTCCCAGTGAGATGCAATCGTGCTAACGCTGCCTTGATTCTCAATCTCGGCACCCTCCAAACTTTCACAGCCAAAGTATTGACGAGCTTCTTGTCTTACACGAGGTGTTACAATCATGTAGACGTCATGAGAGATCTGTGCACAATGAAATCTAGAAACTGATAGGAATGTGAAAAAGATGGATAATATCAGTTATCTCGTATACATACATTTCCTCTTGCAACCTCCCAATCCGTTCGAGTGAATTTCTCAACAATTCCTGGTATAATCGGAAGTGGATCAGTTCTAAACATAAGCTAACTAGGTTCTTTTATTTGAGTTATTTTGTACAACACCCTTTAGTTTTGGAATTCTTTAACTTTAAAACAGTAAGCATTGGATAAATAGAGAGTCTCCTATCATGCATTGCGAAGTCATCGTTTCAGCGCCGAGCTTATAGGAGCTTCTTTGTGTCAAGCAGCCGCCACAATCACAAGTATCTTACACAATCTACAAAAAGAAAACTATTTTCTGCACCAGTCATGATTTTTATATTTTTTGAACTAAAGTGTTTAAAACTCAGAATTTCTAGCGTTTTTACTTCCTTTTTCGCAGTTCTATGATGTTTCAAATATTCCTAAGAGAATTGAGTGGTGAGCAAAAATACAACCTCAGACGGAAGTCGAACCCGCATTTCATCCAAACTGCGGACCGTGCTACCACTACACCACCGGGGCACATTGGCGCCACCGCTCATACTTGTCACAATGGCTGTCAGCTCAATTGAGTTTATGAAGCAAAATCGCATAACTGAGCAAACCTGTTAAAGTTTGGTGGCTGGGAGCTATCATAGAGATACTGAAAAATGAATGGTACCGCAAATGTACCAACGTGGTGTAGTGGTAGTACTTGTCCCGGTACGGAATGAAACGCGGGTCCGACTTTCCGACTTTCATCTGAGGTCGTATTTTTGCTCGCCACTCAATTTCATAGGAATAACTGGAGTATTTAACCAAAATCTTTTTCTATAAAAAGTTTTGTCGCCCCGATTTGTCAAATTATTATGATGAACGATGCAAATATCATATCTGGAGTATAGTAACTGTTTGCATGATTATTAACGATGGCTCCTACACTGCTGCGCAGTGGAGTAAGTAAGTGAATACATTGTTGCTCATAGTCACTCAGTCAGCTTTTTCCCTACATTTGAGGCCCTCATAACTTATGCAAGGATCCGCCTTAAACTCAATTCATTACGTAAACGGGTTGTTTCCGGTCATATGGGAGCAGGATAAATATTAGACCTCATTCGCTAGAGAGGACCTTTCCTAGGAGCCTTAGTAAGCATTCGAAAGCTTGAATCTCCGGCTAGAGCCACACGTAGGCGATTTTTGAAAAGATTCTTTCATAGCGGTATAAAATCCAAAAAAAATTATGCTTCACACGCGTATATATCTCGACGGACAGAGCTCGTTTTTCTGGACCATCACTAGTCAATCGAATGCGTAAGTCTTACTAAATCCAACGCTGTGCTTTTTTTTTTGAAAAGATCTTTTCTCTGCAGTGCAACAGGGAAGATAAAATTCAAATCCCAAGTGTGAGCTAGTGATTTTTGACCAATACTGGGTTGACTCAATGATCGATCGATTTCCGATCAGTCTTATGGAAGTGCGATCTTTGTTACGCAATTAGAAAGTCTTTCTCCGCTTTGAAAGAAAATTTTTAGATAAAACGTATGCCTCTGCTGCGAGGAGACTTTAAATACTTTCAGTTTGGCCATGATTACGGAAAAATCAGTCGTCATTATGATCACTCTGATGGGATTCAAAAGGCGAGAACGTCTTCATTGCTTTCAACAGTGAATCGAACCTAGTCGATTATCATGAGATAATCGTAGATCGTACCATGAGATTACCATGAGAATACCAGAATACACGTCCATTTGCTCAAAAATCGATCGATCATCGCACCAGCCCATGTATAGCCTCAATCAGCGGTCCGTGAATTGTCCAAAGATCACTTGCTCGCGCATGTAAATTTAATCATATTTTGCTGTACTGCACAGAAACTGTCTTTTCACAGAATAAACCCAGAATTGCAATCATTGGAATTTACGCTATCGAGTAATTACTTATGGTCTATAAAAGAGTTCTGTCCAGCGAAAAATATGCTCCTGCGAAACATTATTTTATTCTAAATTTGCACCGTTATATAAGTGTCTTTCTAAAAAACGGTCAGGTAAGGGCTTCATCCAGAAATTTAAGCTTTCGAATGATTACTTACACTCCTATGAAAACTTCTTGCTCATCAAGCGGGGTCTTTTCTTCATCTTGTCTCTTCGTAATCGAAAAGAACCCGCAAACATGAATAAATACATTGGCTTACATAGTCACTTGCTTAATCCCATCGCTGCACCAAACGTGCTGTGCTAACCCCAGCAGTCGTAGAGTTAACGAGTAGCCCTGGACAAACGATTGGATCAAAGGGTGCAGTGTGTAATGCAGCTCATTTCTAACCATTACTTTGCACAGCCTTCATAAGCCGTTGCAAATTTCCTAATGAGCAATTTTAGTGACCAGCAATAGTCATCGGGCACTCAACACGAAAATCACCGCAGTAAAATCTTTCAAAATTTGTAAATCGCTCACTGAATAGGTGGTTTCGCACCAATGAAATTTTTAAAATGTGCTATTGAGAACACAAGGGCATGTATAAGTTCGTGCTTAATTGCTGAAATCCATTGCGATTTTTCATTTCGTTTCATCTTGTTGAACGAAACTGGACAAATGTTTACAAAGGCGGATGTTGGCCTGAAACAGAGGGGCTGTTTAAGAAAAACGATCTTTTCTTTTTGATCCTTCTTCATAGCATTTTTTTTCTCGCTGCACAGATTCCACTGCTTCTGGCATTCAGATTGTTATTTCATCTTCCTGGTGAACGTCGCAAAATATTGGATGAACACGTCTCCTTGCAATCTCGATAATAGCTTGCCTGCGCCGTTCCATAGGACATTCCTTGTTGACTGCCGGAGTGTGCTGGGGGCGGAGTTTAGCCCGCATGTACCACAACGAGCATCACAACCACTCAGCCACGGCCCAGGAAGACAACTATTAGGTGTACAAATATGACTCCACCGTTCAATTATTTTCCCTGTAATAATTGCAAAAATAATGGTGTGAAAAAGTTATTTGTTCGTTCGAAAGTGCGTTAGAAACGCTATTTGTTTCTATGTTTTTTATACACAAAATATTATATATGATGCCTTTCTTTTCCAGTGTTTTCTTAAGACCACGACCTTCACGAAGGGTACCGCCCGACTGATGAGATGACCCGATGTCAAGGTCGAAACACGTGTATCGGGCTCTATAAGTCTGCCCTATAACAGAGCACATGATATGGTGGCTCAAATAATAATTATGAGATTTTCTATAATGGTTTTGATAGGACCTTGAATATGACGATATTTGAACTCGAAGAACTCTATTACGGGAGGCTTTAGTTTTCATGTTCAATGAAAACCCACCGCCGACGAAAGGAAGATTCTTTTGCATCGCACAGTGGCCGGAGACGAAAAGTGGTTTAATTTTAACGGTCCAAAGAGCATACGATCATGGATCGACCCTGGACATCTAGTAAAATCGACCGCAAAACAGAGTATTAACGGAACCAAGGTCAGATGTCATTTGGTTATATCAGAAAGGCGTCGTCTACTACGAGCTCTTGAAATCTGGTGAAGGTCAATTCTGCACTCATCAACAATAATCAACCAAATTAAATCATAAGTTGCTAATAGAACGACCGGAATGGGCCTTGAGACACCGCAAAGTTATTCCGTTGCATGATAACGCTCGACTTGTGATGCAAAACCTGTCGAAAATGTCATAAACGGCTGAGGTTGGAGGTTTTAGGTTTCACCTTACCTGCCTTCCTCTAGACATCGCACCGTTATATTACCACTTCAAATTAGCAAATTCAAATTACAAATTAGTCAATTTAGAAAGGAAGTTTTACCAAATTTTACTTATCAAATTTCTCTTCGATAGCATTCACAAATTAACCAAAAATTGGGAGATTGTTATTGTTGATGATGGGAGTTATATCTGAATGAACTTCAGTATAAAATGTTTTCGTATAGATATAATGCCGCAAAAATGGCGGAGTTATACTTGTACAACTAATAGAACCCAAGAGAAATTCGCAGAAATTGCAAGCAGATAACTCAATCACCATTCTTCGTAATGTGGGAAACAGATATGGTGATAATAATTTGTTCGTAATTTGGTAGAAGAAAATAAATGTTTATGACTAAAAGGACAATGTGGACTTTCTGGATACTGTATATTGCCAACAAGTGATCTTCCTTGTTGTCAATCTGAGTTGATAAACCTCTAGAGGGAGAACCTATACCTTTTTGTCATTGGATGTGATGAACAGCTTGAAGCAAGAGCTAATGTCCCACTTGAGCACAAATCATTATTTACAGCAACGAACACAGCAAAATCCGTATTTCTCAAATGTCCTGAAAGAGAATGATTTGCCTCAATCATGCAAACATTGTCTCTTTACGTGCTTTTTCGTTATCTCCACTCTGTTTAACCTCTTTGGTGAAAGCGTATTCTTTGCTTTTATTCAAAGTTTAAGTAGTCAATCGGTAGTTGAAATTAGGTGAATTTAAAGGGCTTATTCCATTTCTCAAATGGTTTGTCTTTTTATGCTCTAACAGTCGAAATAAAATTTTGTTTCGCATTCAAGGATTTCTCACCGGATAAAGATTTATCTATGAATAGACGGTAGTCATTCGATAGCGCAAACCTCAGCGATTTCACAGTTCTAGTTGGTTTTGGAATGGCTCCTTAGAGCGCTGTATCAGTCAAAAGAAGATTGGGTGTCGCACTCCAGAAAGATATTTTGTGATATTGGCTTCAAGTCCCCGTGCTTTTTGCAGTATATCGATTGCGAGCAAATCCCTCTGATGTAGAGTGATGTGCAGACACTTGCGTCAGGCGAGACTCGAACCCACACTCAGTTTATCCGGAAGTGCATGCTCTAACCCGTTACACTGCGACGCCCTTTTTGCACACCACTTTCTACGCCACAACACTTTTTACGCTGCAACACATCTATCTGTCAACCGCCAACCGTCAACGGCGTGATCCAGGTAGTCGGTATTGACACTGTAGCCAGTCAAGCTGACAAATCTTGGTATAAATGAAATCTTTTCATTTAACCATTTGGGAACCATATGGGTCATATTAACCCATGTTCGTGTCGTCGCGCACCAGAGTTTTATACGGCACAAGCATAAAAAAATGGAAATTGGGGATATTACGTGGTAAATTAAGTTTCCAAGAGAACGCTGTCACTATCCAAAAGAGAAATATCACTACAGAGAATAGTGTAAAGATTTTTATGCGTTTTTTGATTGAAAAATGCCATTTGTTGAGAAATAAGCTATTTTTCAACGACGGAAACCACACCTTTCCAGAAACGAGCATGTTTCCAAAAGTTATATGACATTAGTTCCTTTTTTTGCTCATGTTTTATGAAGCCGTTTGATAGCATGAAAAATGCCGATTCTTATGGTATGCTTGGTTTGTGATTCAACTATTATCACCACGTTTTCGCAACCAACAAAATAGAAGGTTCTGCAAACGTTGTCCATTTTTTGGACATCACAGCAGAATTTTTGTTGTCATATAGTGATATTTTAAATTGGATTAGATAGAATAGTACTGAAGGGCACATGAAAACATAGTTATAGCGAAAAGACCGCCCAGCTTTCTTGGAAAGGTTCACTACTAATCTCTACGGACTGAATGGAATGCAGTCGCATCGTGTGAATGTGTTGGTACTTTTTTCCTTTTCTCTCTCAACGTAAAGCTTTTTCATTACACTATTGGTATTCATTCAAGAGCTCGAAAAGTGGAAAGTTAAGTATTAAACCTTATTATGAAGGAGAGTTTTATATTGAAGCTTTGCTAGCAAAAAAAACTACTTTGTGCTCAAGAGCGCATGTGGCGCAGTAGTTAGAGGTGCTTTGCATCGTGCACGAAGTCATTGGTTCGATATCACACTCATAGCTCACCAAGCTTTCCATTCCCTCGGATGGGTAAATATGTGCCAAACTTGTCTAGGAGCATGAGCAGCACTGGCTCATTATCTCTGTAGGCCACAGCGAGTCATTGTAGGGGCCAGATATCCACAGAATCACCTCAAACGAGTGTGTAATTTGGAGACAAGTGCATGGGCACCTCTCAGAGATTCTTCGACGCAAAGAACTTTATCCTTCTAATTTTTCGCTCCAGGAGTGCGCTGTTTCAACTCCACCGCAAACTTTGTTCAATCTTATGAAATGGATTTTGGATTCTAAGCATAATATATCGGCACGAAAAGATTGGATATTGGTGAAGAGAGTTTTATAAGCGAATTTCCTTCAAAAAAATGCTCATATCCCACAAAATTCTTTTTTGAAAAGGTGCATAACGGGGAAGCAAAGCCTTCTAACTGTTCTTCTTCCTCTTTGTTTCGAAGATTTTGCAAACGTATGTCTAAAAAGTCCATTTTCTGCATTTTCGTCATCTCAGTTTCCTGATTTTGGGAATATTTGTTGAAAATATTTATTTAACGGTCAAAAACTTGAGCAATCACATTGATCAAAAACATGCTAAAACTCTCAACCGAGAACGTTCGCATCCTTTTTCTCAGTACTAGTCTTTTTTCGGTCCAGCTCTCTTCTATTCGTCACACATATTTTTCTACCTTTAATCAGCTCGTAATGATCTATCAGGGACAGTTCACAAAAGTTCGCTTGCTCCCTGCATGTGAGTATTAGGTCGCTTCGAGCACATCATTGCTTGTCATCAAAGGGTAGGGCTTGGGTGAGAGAGCTTTACATGACCTCAGTATTTGCAACAAATGCATTGTCTTCCATGCTGCCATCAGCTTCATCACCGATCTACCCTTCGGCGCTGCAAGCATGCTATGCAAGAGATAAATTGCACACATGGGTAAGGAGGAATGAGATTCATCGTACGTAGATAGCAGATCAGGTCTCTCATGTAGTTAAGGGCAGCTGCTAAAGGCTACAGATGATTCTGATGAAGTTATTTGGAGAAGTTGGAACTCGACAAAGTACAACAGTCTGGCTTGAGACTAATCAACTTGAAAGGAATGCATAGAACACTCTGAATCAGCGCAGTTGCCTAGTGGCAAATGCTGCCTTGATAAACGATGTTCATAGCGCAATGCAAGATAATAAAAATACTTATAGCTTCCAAGGACAAAAGGTAAAGGGTAAAGCTCTCGGTGTTGATCAATCCGTGAAGGATAGGCCATGCATTCGTCTTCAATTTTTAACTTCGGGTGAGGTGATAGAATGCACATTTGGCCTTTACAGGACGATAAGAATCCAGATTTGTTGGGAAACTACCACATTGTCATCGCAACGAGCTTCACTCACCGCGCCCACCGCGCGGTCTCGCCGCGCGCCACGCACAAAATCACGTGGAACTCAACGTGTTAACCGTTTCTAGCGGTAGTGAGGGCGTCACTAGTGTATCGGCCGGATAGAATGAGATATGGGTTCGAATCCCAGCTGACGCCAATGTTTTGCACATCACTCTACATCAGAGGGCATATTTGGAAATTCATGTCACCGCTAGAAGCGGTCAAATAAAATCAATTTTATTTGGCAAAAACGCAATATTATTTGACTGCTAAGGCGCTTTGAGGATCATTTTAAAAACCAATTACATCTTCGGAATCGCTGAGACTTGCGCGATCGAATGATCATTGATTGCTGATTTAAAAAAATTTATCTGACGAGAAATGCTTGAATATGGAACAAAATCAAATTTCGACTGTTACACCGCAAAAAGTGCCGTTCAGAAAGTAAAACACATCGCTGAAATTCATTTGATTTTAGATATCAAATTGCACTATCACAACGTTCTACAAAAGAAATAGCATGTCTTTAGCAAAAAGGCTTAAACAGGGTGGAGATGGCGGAGAGGTTAACCTTTACCTTATTCCTACAAAAATCCTGTTTCGAATCTCGTCACTATGACAATCAGCTGTTTACGTAAAGACGGTTACGGTGCTTGGAGTTTCTTAGGCTATCAAATAGTTGATGTTTTTGGGATTTAAATGAAATACTCTCTGTAATAATCCCAAAACCGACTATCTATTAACCTTGGCATAGTCTGTCTGAATAAATGGATATTTTCTTCTGTTTAGCCGTTCCGAGGTGTTATTGATAGTACTTATTGTAATATTAGCGAAGCATACAACATTACAGTCAGTAATGCAGCAGGAATTACACAATATACAATATTCGAGGTGGCTAACGCTTCGGCGGGTTCGCCTTGTTTAGAGCCTGGAAAAATCACATTGATCCACAATCCACTAAGCCAAAACCTCCATAACCCTAGCAGAAAACGTTAGAAATGAATTTTGGATCGCATAGTAAAAACTTCATTTTAAAACACTCACCGTTTTGATGTTTGGGTCTATCAAATATTCATTGGAGACTAGCCACTTAAGGTCAGTGCATCAGTGGGCTGTGCCTAACTCAGGGCGGAAAGATCAGCCTAAGGTATGGTTCGAGGTCACACGTGATTACGAGGCACCCTCTTTTCGGTTCATTTTTGGGCCTTTGCTATGTATCCAAAAGGCTTCTAAGGTTTTACGCGCAGATGTTCTTGATTCCTGGGCGAGGATCGTGAATTTGACGCCGAACATTACTCCAGCATGTTTTTGGTCCCTATGCGTACCTAGCGGAGTTTTTAGATCAGAGTTACGCAACCCAACTAGGTGCTCTTTTACACGGAGGAATAGTGGCCTATCCGTTTCGCCAATGTACTCATCGCCGCATGCCTCGCAAGAGATTAGGTAAATTATACCCGATCTCATACCGGCTCTGCCGTTTGAGCAAGCTTTGCAGTCACTGGTTTCGCAGAGGCGGCTATACAGTCGGTTGCGGACTAATTGACGCTTTAGTGTCTTTGGGGTATTTCAACTATTGCTACCGAATCATCCAAACCTGCTTTTTTTAGGCAGCGATTAATAGCTGTGCTTATTTCGTTAGAGATAAAAGGCAGGAGGAAAGGAATCTTATTTTCGCCAGACTTGTCGTTTGGGAGTATAGAATTTTCCTAAACGTGACCTGGGAAGCTCCTACCGTATCGTAGCCATCAGAGATGGTTATTTTTCGCGCCAAGCTCAAAGATTCTACTTTGTGTTCTTTTCCTGTGCACATATTTGTCGCTGTTCGGAATATGTTCTTCAGAAGTGCGCGTTTCATGTGTGAAGGATGAGATGATAGGTAGTGAACTAAGATGTTTTTGCTACTTGGCTTTCGGTACCATTTTGTATTGTAGGAGCTTTGGACAGCTTGACCTGAAGGTTCAAAAATGGGAGCCAATTTTCTTTCGGTTTCTCACGGGTGAACTTCATGTACTCTGGCTGACTGTTCAGCAACTCAAAACATTTGTCCATTCCTCTTGAATTGAGCAGACGACAAAGCAGTCATCTATATACCTACAGTAGAGTAACGGCCGGAGATCGATTATCGGACTTTCCCTATAGCAAGTGTTGACGCTAGTCGTTGTCCCATTGCCAGCCCTCTGATTTGGGCAAAATAGTTCCCGGACCATCTAAATATTGAACAGTTTAATCACTCTTTTAAAAGAGTCATAACCGGTCGCATGGAGAAGCTATACGTGTTCGTGGTCCTTTCGTGCTCCGTTAGACGCTCGTTTATGGCTTGCATTGTGTATTCATTCGACACGTTTGTACAAAGGGCGTTACATCGAAAGATTCCACTACGTACGGACGAGACGTGTTGGGAGACGCGCTACGTAAGTGGTCTGGGAACATTTGAGTGTTGGTGAGAGGGCTCGATGGGCTAAACGAAAGACATGAGAGTCAATCTAGCTTCAGTGATGTGCTAGATCAATCAAGGGTCACCGTGTTAGGAGGCATTACTCTTCCCGATAATGGGCGCTAACTTTTGGAAATGGACCCAAGTTTCTCACCAACGCAACCCATTTTTAAGGAAACCCTGTGCAGTATCGCATGCAATTTGCAAGAACTCAAGACCGACTCCGCTATAAGGCCAGACTAGAATCATTTAGCACGCACGAGCAACAGAACCTAAGGGCAATAACAACACCACCTTTTCCTCGAGCGTTCTTAGGCAGCAACACCCCAATACAAAGTAGATATCGAATTTCGCACATTTCCAAACAAAAGTCCTTAGAATCTCAACCACTACTGCGGGAAAATGTTTTGTTCCAACCTAACATCAGCGCAGAAAAGTGGCATGCGGCAGATACGGGAGCTAATAACATCCAAAACATTTAGACTATCAGTTGGTGACAAGGGAGGAGAGTTTGTAGTATTTCCCAATCAGTTAGATATTGCGATAACGGAAAAGCATCTTGAAGACCCACACTTTATCGCCCATCATCTGGTAAGGAATTTCGAAAACAGTATCGAAAATTGAACCAACAATTGGTAAAAATAGCGAGCTCGGCTGGTTAAAAGCCTCCCGTTATCTCTCAACTGAAACTTAGCCAACCATCATGCCCGTCTTATACTTACTTATTAAACTCATAAGATCGTATGCGCTGATGATCTTTTGTCTACTAATCCATCAAATTTCAAAGTTAGACCCATCATCAGTTGCGTAGGCGGCCAACGGATAGGATAACGTGATTCTTAAACTAATACTAGTCCAATTACTGAATCACACTCCAGCCCATCTCACCAACACTCAAATGTTTCTAGACCACTTACGTAGCGCGTCTCCCAACAACTCGTACGTAATGAAATCTTTCGACGTAGTCGCCCTATATACAACGTGTCGAATGAATCCGCAATGCAAGCCATATAGGAACTTCTAACGGAGCACGTAGGACCACGAAAATGTATGGATTCTCCATCCGTTAGGTTATGGCTCTCTCAAAAGAGTGCCTCAACGGAAAGCTCAAAAATCGATCTCCGGCCGTTACTCTAAGGTAGGTATATAGATGACTGCTTTGTCGTCTGCTCAACCCAAGAGGAGATGGACGAATGTTTTGAGTTGCTTAACAGTCAGTCAAAGTACATAAAGTTCACGCTTGAGAAACCGAAAGCAAATTGGCTCCCTTACTTGAACGTTCACGTCAACCTGTCCAAAAACTCCTACAATACAAAATGGTACAGTGAACCAAGCAATAAAAACATCTTGGTTCATTACCTATCAGATCATCCTTCACACATAAAACGCGCACTTTTAAGAATATGTGCCGAAAGCGTCAAATGTGTGCACGGGGAAAGAACACAAGGTAGAATCCTTAAGCTTGGCGCGAAAAATAGCCATCTCTAATGGCTACGATACGGTAGGAGCTTCCCAGGTCAGATTTAGGGAAATTATATACCCCCAAACGGCAAGTCTGGCGAAAATAAGGTACCTTTCCTCCTGCCTTTTATCTCTAACGAAATAAGCACAGCTATTAAAAGCTGCCTAAAAAAAAGCAGGTTTGGATGATTCGGTAGCAATAGTTGAAATAGCCACAAAGACACTGAAGCGTTAATTAGTCCGCTACCGACTTTATGACCGCCTCTGCGAAAATTCCTTTCTAACGTGTTCTGCTAGGGTTATGGAGGTTTTGGCTTAGTGGATTGTGGATCAATATGATCTTTCCAGGCTCTGAAGAAGGCGACCCGCCTAAACGTTAGCCACTTCGAATATTGTATATTCAAGCTGCATTACTGACTGTTTTGTTGTATGTTTCGCTAATATTCAATAAATAATATCATAACACCTCGCAACGGCTAAACCAAAGAAAATATTCATTCAAAATACTCTTTGTTTATATATCCAATCTTCACTTACTGTACGGATTGCAGGTTCTTTTTCAGTTAGCTTTTGTCGTCATTCATCTCCACGAATAAGCTTAAGACTTCGGCATGCTCGCCTGTCAGTTCAAGATGATATTTTCTCCAAGATCGTCGTTGATTACTCGCTGACAGAATTTCTGTCGGAATCCTGGTGTAGCTCTGCTAAAGCGTCCTCAGGACTTCGGCAGAGACAATCAGCTACTTTTACGGATTGGAAAGACTTTTCTCAAAACAATCTCATCACATTTTTTCTCTTTTACGAAAGGGAAAAGAGGTAAGTGATTGCAGAAAATGAACGCGAGGATGTGTGTATCGCATGACATGTCTTATCATAAAGCAACTAGCTGATGGAATGTGTAGGACAGAAATGAGATATCCAACATACCTTCGTATTGGCTCCAATCTGTTAGGCATCCTGTTTCTTTCTTGCATCTGCATTTCTAAAAACCACTTTTACGTAAACAACACCATTGACTCTTGATAATGGGGCACTGCTCGATTTTCCGCTTCGAAAGCTTAATTATATAATTCCTCTGCGATTGTTCGCAGAACGGAAAACATTTGATGAACAACACATTTTGGGAAATGATGGTTGCCGAGTGTGCTGATTTAAGATTTCTCAATTCTTTGAGCTCTCTTTTTGCAAAAAGTCACTCGAATAAGACTTCTTATGGAAACCGGATTAGATTCCTACCGAGAATATTTTGTTACCGGAAGGTACCACTGCTGTGCCACATTTTGGTAGACAGTCGTTCTCACATATCACTGCTCCAGTACTGTCTCTATACATTTGACCATCACACGTCCTAGAGTAAAAAGTTATAACCTTTTTCGTGATTCCGTAAGTCTGGTTCCTTCAACAAAGATCATGTTGAACCACTATGGTCAGAAGGTATTCGTGCTAGAAAACGCTCAAAAGTTTTAATTTGCTTCAATTAGAATTGGTTTTTTTAACGCCTGGATAATATATAAGAAAGAGGAATGATTACTATACAGACGAGGAAGAGAGCGATTCAATGAAAGGCGCAAGTTGACTTAGGAATTCAGATCAATCAGCGAATTAGTTGAACTATTAACAACCTGCATAGAGAATTATGAAGAAAACTTGGAAATCCTTATTTGATGACCCTAGACTGATCCCATAGGCTGGTGCACTCATTTTTTGGCTTCATGAGCGAAGCTTCATGCTTCGTAACTACGATGACCATGCCGCACCTTGATAGTCGTGTTACCTATTGTTTTCTATCAAAAGCTGCAACATTTTTTTGATTGAGACAAAAGTCTGTGCATTATTCAAAGGATCACAGGAGAGGGAACCTCCCCTACTTATCTTCTTGTTCTCATCGCTATCTCTTTCCATTGGTGGTAGAGGACAATAAACCCAGCTCGAAGTATGAATTAGTCCATATACAATATACTTCGCTATTCGTCATTAATTTTTTACTCTGTCATTTCATTTCTTCCATATTCCGCTGTATGATATTTCCAATGAAAACGTGTAACAAATGTGTATTTCGGTGAATCTCTTAGAATAGAGCCCTATCTCTAGCATTAATGTCTTACGGTGGCATTTCCATCGAAGGTTCACGCTCAACTTTCAGAGTATCCTCAAAATAGTCACGTGCAGTTTCCAAAAGCTCCTTTAATAAAGTTTGCTTCTCATCAGATAACCTGAAAAACTAAGCAATATCATTCATCGACGCAGTTTCTCTCAAATTCAAAAGAGCACTGATACGAGCAAAAATAGGAAGATATGGTAAGTAAAGCTCAAAATAGAGATATCTTTGCCAGTCATTTTTCCATTTTTTTTTTGAAAAAGTTCTTCCTTCAATAAAAAATTTAGTTTTTCATCAATGATATTTTCAATACTTTCAGGATGCATATCCAACTTTTCTGGATAAAACATTTTATAAATTAGCGTTAACATCGCCAAAAAAGAACATTAATCATACGTAGTATTGGTAGATTATCCAGGTCGAGCGCCTGATGTTCGGGTTCTTTTTGAAGTAACATACGTAGACTCATGTGCAACCTAATAACGTTCTGCTGAATAGTGGAGTTTATTGTGTACCCATCACCAAACGAGTTTCAAGTAATCACATTGGAAATTTTTTGCCAATTCAACATTCAATATGAAGATATATAAGTGCTAGATCAAAAGGTTCTTCAAAAATAAACCATAACGTCACATCATGTCACACCGGCACGCCAAAGCACCGATACTTTTGTACCAGTAAAGCATTTCTTCAAATCCGTTCCACACAATTTTTCCTGATTCAATTTGCTTATATGAGATTACGTATTATTTCAATACCTGATGCATACCCATTACGCTAGAGATACACTGTGCCAGAATGTCATAAGGATTAACTGTACTTTAGGAAGGCTTCATTACATCCCTTAGGATTTGGCTATGGAAAATAGAATGTTTATTCAAAACTTACGAATTCACGGAAGCGTCGTAGAATATCTCCATCCGTATGTTGTTCCATATGGAATTTCGTTCTTCTCTGCTTCCTTTCGCCTGACTAGTATTGTTTGCATCTTCTATCGACCCAACTTTAACATAAGTGAGACTTTGTTGTCCAAGTGACTACAAATAATGATTATGATGCAAACATGACGGATTTTCATCACTGGGCATTTCAAAAGTCTCAGCCACTGCACAACGATTCCTAAGAATCTACGATTTAATAGAAGAAATCAACATTCTTCAGTAAGTCCTTCTACTAATCGGAACTGACTAAAAGTCATTTTTGCTGCTCGCGAGCTCGTCAGTAGCTCTTTTTTCTTTGGAGGAAACTTCTTCAATCGTGTTCTTCACATTGTCGAATGCGATGGGGACGGCTTTCAAGGTCTAACAGTTTACACCACTGAACACTTGAGTCACCGAAAGTTTCTTGTTTGAGGACTCGCATTCGTGTTGATATTGGATAGATACCGTATGAGCTGAAGTATTGTGTATCATTGCCCAACTAAAACAAGAGCCACTAATTCTCAGCCACTCTCTTAATATAGGGGAGCCGTAGCTTAGTGGTTGTGATGCTCATCGCAACGCGCGTAGAGCCGAGCTCCACCGGCCAACTCTGTCCGGCAGTCAACTACAACGCCTTATGGAACACCACAGCAAGGCTATCTTCGAGATCGCAAGGGAACCCGCTCAACCAATTTTCCACGACGTTCAAGAAGAAGACAAAGAAGCGAAATGAGTGCTAGAAGCACTGGAATCCGCACAGTGAAAGAATCTGTGATGACGGATCAAATAAAGTGTTAAAAAGTGAAGTGAGTTTTACTTAAATGAAAATTGGAAGTTACAAATATAAATTAGGACGCTTTTCTTACGCAAACAAAATGACTGTGCACAGTGTCTTCAACTGATGTGGACTTTTTTCCATCAAAAGAAAAGGTTTTATATGTTGTTTAGAGCTATTTCAATTTACAGTCTCCACATCGAAAGAAAATGTTTGTAATGTTGATGGAACCTATTACTTTTAGCATTCATTTCGTTTTTTCGTCTCCTTCCTCAACGTTGTAGAATACTAGTTGAGTGAGTCTCCTTGCAATCTCGAGGACATATCGAGATTAAAATCACAACGTACTTTTTTTGACGTTATCATCGCAACTCTAACTTCCAAAGCACAGTTTTTGATGGATTTTTCCAACAGGAATTTTATGGTTTGGAACAAAGGTTGTGTTTTGAAAAAGATTATATCCGACTCGAGGAGCATGAGGGGATCACATCGATGGCCCAGTGTAGTTCTCGAACACTGACAAATGTGTTTTACCGGTTCTCTAGTGGTATCAGTTCAGTTTTTACTTGACTTCTAAATGTGTTGAGCCTATCCTTGGGCTCGTGGACCCTACTGACCGAGTGAATAACTTTCCTGCACCGTGGTTGGCCATTCCGGGCAAAACCAGCAGAGGCGAGAGGCATACCACAAGAATTAAAACAAATTCGGCAAATCTACGTATGGATGGCTTTTCCCTACTTTTTCGACCAATGTTACTTGATGTACTGAATGTGGAGGTCTTCTCAAAAAGATTTTCAAGTAATTTACACGACTATATCACATCTTTGACAGTGTACACGTTTTGTCTTTGCAGCAGCACCTTTTCAAAAATATATACGTATAGTTAATATACTACTATTAACCAGGTCAAAGAGGAGCTTGTATTGTAGGGTTTCGAAGTGCCTTGGTTCACACATTGAATTCGCCGTTAATGCAAGGACACCTTCCGAGTTCACCAAGCCCTCCATCCTCGAGGACCCGACAAATCATTAGTGTTTTCTGAGAGGACAGCAACACCGAATTGCTGTATTTGTATATGGAGGCTATCGCTAGAGATTGCCGAGGCTAGATATGCCTTAAATTCAATGACAACACCACGAACAAATTCGCACGTATACCTCTTCCTCTGAAGGATTGAACACCAGAAACTTTTGTGTTTTAACTGTTTCAGGTGCACAGACGGATTCTATGCATTGTTATCCGTACAAGTCTGCGAACCACGTGCTCTTTCGTTGAAAAAGTCAACGCTTTTCTTCTGCCTTACTTTGATGCTCTTTTATTCTCTGTCTCCATCTGTTCGCTACTGGGAAATATCTGAGAGTGGTAAGCGTAATATCGACTGCTACACAGATGCTAGGCATCGATTTTGGGAGTGGGTTCTTCTTCAAATGTATTGCCGACTCTGACCGTTTCAGGAGCTTGCACAGCCAAAGATTAACAGATGAGACCTTGCTCTGTGCATTATTTACGTTAACTATCAAATAGTGTCCATCTGAATTGAAATATGTTCACAATTTGGAATTGTAAACAACGCTAACACAGTTTTGCTCCTTAAAGTATTCAACAAAAGGAAGCTTTTTTATTTTTTTTACACGGAACGACAAGAATTTTTTTTCAACTTACCGAATCGCCACATACAAAGATGCCTGAAACAAGTAGCAAGAACCATAAGCCATCAGTCACTAACGAGTAGCGTTTAGCCGCCATTATGTGGGTTAGATACAAGTGAAATGAAACTATGCATCCAATTATCAGCGATTTGCTCGGCTATTGACTGATTTTTTAACATTAATCAGCAAACTCTATAGTTTATCTGTAACTTAACACTTTAGCGGCCGTTTCTTGGTGATTGGTTGGGAGAGCCAGCTTCTCGAAGAGTCCTGAATGTTGCGTAGACATTGCTTAATCAGCGCCTTTTTACTTCAGTGCCTTTTAAAAGCATCTCGAGTATCACAGTCTTTTGCTGCAGAACCTGTAGAGTCCCGATTATTGATCTTCAGCAAAATCGTCATGATTGCCACAACAATAAATGCCATGCTTTTCGTCCATGCTCCGTCACAGCGCATTCTTGTTGTTGTCATATGTGAGAAAACTTTGAACAAAATGCCCATTGTACACACCTGAATTGATGCATGAGTAGCCCAGTGTTAGAGGTGCTTTGCAGTACATAGGTAGCTTCTGTTGCGATACAACGTCTCAGACAAACAAGCTTCCATACTTAGAGGTGAAAGCGGTATAAGGGACCTGTCTTAAGAGGTAAAAACAGTGGATTGATGTATCTATAGGCCGTGAAAATCATAACATAGGCTGAATATTCGCTCAATCATTTCTGTGATGTTTAATGAAGAAGAAGCCATGGTTCACCTTTTAGAGATTGATAAACATTGAACGATTTACGTATAAAACGTCGAGCGAAAAATTGATCATTCCAACAGGTTAGGGAACCGATGCACAATGACACTTTCCCATCTTTAGCATTAGTCGAGTAATGAATGCATTGACACATCAGTGATGACTTCACAAACCCTCGAAGCTCCTTGTAGTTACTTCAATAGGTACGATAGCTCAAGTGAAGCGAACCTCACACTGTTTAATGTAAAAGGACCTTTGTCATCTGTGCCCTCAGTGAAAAGCACGTAATGGTAGCTCGATCAGTTCTGCAATCATGCAAGTTTATTAGCCAAATCATAATGTTTATAAGAAGCACCTGAGAGAATTGAGTGGTGAGCAAAAATTGGACCTCAGACGGAAGCTGAACCCGCATTTCACCCATACCGTGGGAGTGTGGTACCACTACATCACCGAGGCCACCGCTTACCCAACACTCATTCTTCAATATCTCACCATCATGGGTAACATTACAAATCTAGACTATTACATATCATAGTGGCTGGAATCTTAACTGGGTTTATAAAGCGATTTCGCATATCCGACAAAAGGTTAGTGGCCAATAGCTATGAAAGTGAGATAATGAAGAATAAGTGTGGGCGGGGTAAGCGGTGGCCTTGGTGGTGTAGCGGTAGCATGCGCCCTCTGTCTAGCTGAAACGCGGGTTCAGCTCCCGTCTGAGGTCGAATTTTTGCTCACCACTCAGTTTCCTTTGGTACATTTGGAACAACATAACCCCGTGAAAAAAGCAGTAAAACCCCATCATACACCTTTTATTACTCCATTAAATTAGCAATTCAACGAAAATATGGTAATCGGGTTAGAAGATATTCTTTGAGGCTAATTAACGCATAGATATCGGACCAAATTTCTACTACGTAAAGGCACGTTTCTATCTGCAAAAAAACACTCAATAATGAGATTTCCATGACTCAAAGGGCAATAGCTGAAAGCTTCACCTTTACAAATGCGTATTTCGTTGTATTATGAGAGTCAATAATATCGACTGGCGTAATGAACAAAATCTGTGGTTGGATTTTCAATAGTGGATTCTCATTCCTATTCAAAATTTTCTCCCCACATTACTTACATAGTTACATAGTTACAAAGTCAAAAGTGTAAAAAACAACCATTTTGAAATAATTTTGTAAGTAATGGCTCCAGTTCACTTCACTCCAAGATTATCATACATTCGTTTTCTCTCTGGATTCAAATGACGTCGAACTGCATTTCCTATCATCGCCGACACCGATGCTATTCCTAGGATAATTCCGGAGAATATCGTTGCTTTATTTTCAAACGATTCGGCAAGTGTTCGTTTTCGTGTCCGTTCGCAGAGATGGACTGAAAATTTACTATTAAGATAAAGTACGCATAATTGATTAGTTACAGCTCTGCTTTATTAGAAATTGGGTTATCTGGCCAATCTTTGATTAGTCATGAGACAAGGGAGACGAAGGAGCTCATCATGTGGCAATGATGTACTTGTGGATTCGTGCACCTCCCGCGCAAACCATTTGTTATTGCCACAAATGCTACTGCTATGTAACCTCTTATCAACACATTCGCGATGACGTCACTTCAATGAGAGTCATACATATGGAGTCGTTGTGACCGATGCGACTTCTATGGTGGTCATTTTGTTTCTGATTGTTTATTTCGACACGCTGCGCGATTTTCCTATATCTCTTGGAATCACTCCGTTACCATGGGAAGCCTTAGTCTTCTTGTGGGGCGGTGTAAAAGCTTTTCATCCAGCGCGTTCTTTGACTGGGTGATTCGACTTGCAAATACTCTCACATAGTTCCTCGTATTCGCAGCCCTCGAAGTCCTCCGATTATCGTAAAATCACCTTCTTAGCGTCGACGGAAACGTATTAACGTGAAAACAATTAGAAAGTAATGCCTGGTGATATCTACGGCATTCATCAATGGATTTAGAGGCTAAGATTCGAGCACTTTCAACACAACTCTAGTAAATTTCAAAGAAGATCGTAGATCCTCCCCACAAAAGTTTCAATGACGGAAAACAATTACTTACAGTTAGTCTTAGGTCCGTATGGTTGAATATCGATTTCAGGTGTAAATTCGGCTATAACATCTCTAAAGCAGTCAGTAAAAATGGAATGTCAAATTTCATTCCTATCAGTATCTATTTATAAGTAGGAAATTTCTCACTTGAATCGAGGATTATGAAGTGTGATGTTGAGACGATCCTTACATACAAATTTCTGCGGTAACGGTGCGCTCATAACGATGGACGAATTGTCAGACTCGAAGTTTACTGTATCTTCTGAATAATTTCGGCTTTATAGAGCAATGAAAAGATGAGAAAAAATTTCATCAACGCCGATATTTCATAAGTGCTGTTTTGCGTGAAGTGTAGAAGTATTCTTTTGGGCATACACATACACACACATACACACACAATAAACACTAAGATGTACACACGGACACCATCACGCAATACATACATACATAGACGCAAACACACACATGCCCAGTCTTACATGTACACGGTGTCACACCGCACGCACACTTATATATGCACATGTGCGAGTACATCATATATATATATATATATATATATATATATATGTTATATACATTGTGCATACATGCACGTATAACTGTATATAAATAAATAAATGAATATATATATATATATATATATATATATTATACTGGCGTCCATAGAAGTAACGAGCGATTTACCGTTGAAGGTCTCTGAATATACGACCTTATGCAGTTGCCAACGTAGTTCTTCAAATTTTTTTACCAGTACATTCTTCTGAAACACATGAAAGCAAGTCAAATAAGTTACATCTATAATAGTGGACAGGTTTTACTCACAGTACTGAAGTAGAATTTCATCTTCTTTTGCCTGCTGTCGTGTTTTTTGGTGGTTACCGTCAGTAAGGCGTCACCTTTAGCATTCCGAGCACAATAACCAGATATCTTTGTTGACATGAGGTCAAACTAGTAGAAAAGTAGATAACTTTATTTTTGCTGTCGACAAATAATTGTGAATGAATAATTGTGAATAAATACATGACTAAAATGGCACAAATGATCATCTGAGAATAAGCTCGCATAGCTAACCACTACTTTGCAGTTTTCACTTCAGAATGGAGCATCGCCTTCTTCCGTTGGCAAACTAACAATTGAACGCAAAAAATGCACCAGAAATCCCCTTTTTTATGTCAAAATTGGCATCCTCAGATAAATGAATTGATGTCAACTGTAAAGGCACAATTGTCCAGCTTTGTATGAATGGAAATCCGTTGACGCCGGACTCTAAGCGTTAATGAGTGGCATCGGTATTACCCTTAACCTTTACCTCTTGCCATCCACCTGATCGTCGGAATGATTAGAGCGGACGCCAGTGAAACCTCCATTTTTCTCCACGCGTGCATAAGCAGTTCAGTAGACTTTCCTCTATTTGGACATTCGTTGAGAATCTTTCTTTTTCTAGGCTTCTCATAGAAAAAACTGAACCGCCGGATCGATAGCCTTCCTGTTGCACATTTGAGATCACGGGAAATCCGACTGGCAATGGATTTCACCCGTCGGTTGTCGTTGAAATGCGTTAAGTGTCCGACACGTCTGATTTTCGAGAGTTTGACGTGTAAAACGGCGTCTTTGGTCACCGACTATTGACGAGGATCAGAATTGGAATCCTTCCCCCCTTTTCGAGATGTGGAATGCGTACAGCATCGACCTTTCGATTGCGCGTATGATGCCAAATGATTTTTCCTCCTGTTTGAATAGCGACGAGGTTTATGATCCATATGTTAAGGCAGGGGCAATGGTTGCGTCGAAAAGGAAGGCATGGAACGGAGTGTTCCTTGTTTTCTTCAATATATCCATTTGAACACTCCCCACATCACTTGCTTCTTCTTTCTTAACTCTACAGCAAAGTCGTTTATCATTTTGACTTTCCGATCTAGGCAGATGCTATCGAAACATTGGGCGATGCTTTTTTATTGTAAGTCGATGAGGCATTCAAAACCAAACCTTCCCCCGTGGATATGTTTTTCTGAGATTTGGTTGAAGACCAATAATAATGTAGTGATGATGCAATATAAACGACACCACATACCCAAATCTGATACAAATATCCCAAAATTTCGTAGGTGAGCGCGGTCTGTGCTGGAAAATAGTACTTACTGGTGATTATAGTAATTTCTAGTAATTTTGTTGAGTTAGTATTTTTAGCAATTTTCAGTTCTTCTTATTCTTACTTCTTCTTCTCTTATTTTCAACTCTTAATAATGTTTATTCCATCTCTTCTGACACTATCCTGCATAACTTCGAAAAAGCACTGTGCCATGTTGAAAATCTCGATTGAAAACGATTTTGCGAAGATGAATACAAGCGACAATGACGAGGTATAATTTGGAAGTTGAAGTTATATTAGTGTTATTTTTGTTGCTGAATGATGTGAAATACTCCAAATTTCTAGTGTTTTTGTTGCAATATTCGCAGTGTTATGATGTTACAATATATACTAAAGAAGATTTGAGTGGTGAGCAAAAATATGACCTCAGCGAGAGTCGAACCCCGTTTCATCATACCGGGAACGCGTGCTACCACTACATCATCGAGGTACATTCGCCCCAACTCAATCTTCAACAACGCTATGTCAGCTGTCGGCCACCAACCTTTAACAGGTTTGATCGGATATGCGATTTTGCTCTGTAAATCCAGTCGAGCTGACAGCCATTGTGATAGGTAATACACCAAATTTCTAATGGTTTTACTACATTTTTGGGTATGGATGAAACGCGGGTTCAGCCCCTGTCTGAGGTATTTTTGCACTTCACTCAATTCACTGTTTGATGTTTCAAATAAAAAATAAAAACTTGAAAAATACCTTATTACTGAAAAGCACGCGTGTTTGTCTGTCCTTTTTTTACAAGAATTAAACCGCTCTTATTTATGGAATTTTGGGGTGGTCATAAACGGAGAAAATGATATGAATAATATTTTCAATTGCTCATTATTCTTACAAAAGGCTTGCATACCGGAATTCTGTTGTTTGTCCCATTTATGTTGAGATTGATAATTGTTACAGTGAACATAGCGATTAGGCAGACTTCACCCTAAAATTTTGCAAACTTCTCTATTCATTATGACAGTTATATCGAAACTGAGTTTAGAATTTAATGTCTAAAGTAGAACATTCCGCTGGTTCCTGACGTTAGTTTGTATGTTTTCATTTACATGGAGAATATGACGATAAAAGCGGTGTAATGATTAAGATTTCTGGTTTTGCAGAATTTTTAATAATGCAATAAGTTGTATAGGATAGAAAACCAAAGAGAACTAGAAAAAAATACCTTAGCATCATAGAGTCCAACCTCAGTCGTTTCATAGTCGATAAACGATGTGAAATTCGCTCCAATACTGAATACAAGAGTGAGCGCTAAAAAGTCGCTAAAGATTCTGGTCACATTTTCTGAACTCTTAAAATCTCGACTTCAGTGTTAGATATGAAACCAAAGCATTTAGCAAACATTCATAGCCTCTTGATAACAACAGGAGTATTATTGACACGGTAGTGGAGATGATGGTGAAAATGTGCAAGGCCCTAAGACATTTGTGCATATCTCAGTGAGTCAAGATCTCTCGAAAATTTAGAAATCACCTATTCTTTTCATAAGAAAACTATTTCATAACTTCAGACTACTTACTTGAAAACTTTTCAAAAATTTTTTGCTTTTAATAATCAATGTACTAGTAAAGATGTGAGTATCGGCATATCGCAATGTAAGGCTTGACATTTACTAGTATTCGAGGAATTGCAAGGAAAAAGGACTTCCAAAATATAGAATTCTCATCAGAACTCACCGATATACGTTGTGATGCGCACGCTTAGTGGCATTGATTGCTAAATAACACTCTGAGTTGCTCATTTTAAGCCCGAGGATTGCGGTCGTCAAAGAAAATTCGTCATTTCATGCCATAAGAGGATGAGAGAATAGCGGCAGATGTATGAATTAGAGCAGCGATGAAGAGCAAGACAGAAAGACGTAGGCATAGGACATTGTTGAATACATATATACCTTGAGCAACCATTTTGAAACAGTGTTTATCAAGGTATGAATAAAAATGGAAGAATCCTTTCTGCGTCAATCATTTCTGTACATAACTCATTCTTAACTTTATAAGAGTAATTGAATGTTTAGTAGGCAGATATAGTGAGGCGTGCGTGCTTAGCGATGTATAAAGTGAGCTTCTTTTATTCCACAAGAGAAGTAGCAAGCTTTCAAATGATGGGGAACTTTGTATGTCTCAAATAGGATCAAACTGATGTTCACCTATCTGTCATAGCCTCTCTAACAGTTATGCTAGATGAGGCATTTGTATGTAAGTGACAATCGTTCCAGAATGAGTTATTAGGTCATCTCATAAGTTGTGACACTAAAGCAATAAGCACCAAATTTATTAGTCAGTTGTGATTGAAATAGTCTAACAGCACTACTCGAAGTATGCGCCATTAGTCCTGAACATTTCTGCCATCTCTCAGTCAGCATATCAATACCGCTTTGTGCAGAATTTTCTGAGCTTTATTTTGGTACCACGTCGTCCGAATCAGTGAATGTCACCAGGCCAACGAGGAATTGCAACTCTACGTCCGAATTGATTCGCGCCAAAGGCTCTACTTATCATCTTTTGAGACCGGACCGACTCGATTCACTGGGACTTGCTGTCAGCCGGAGAGATCAAGTAAAGACTACAGTGAGCACCTGAACCGCTGCAATCAGATCTGTCACGTCGACGTTGCTGCAATCTCATGCTGCTTCAAAACAACACAAGGACAATAAACGGACGGCGCAGAATCTAAACTGCAGGATGGGTGCAACAAGACTTCGGCTCCCTCCAAATCACCAAGATTTTTCTAAACGTTCTTTGCGATGTGAAGTTTAGCATTGTCTTGGCGAGACTGCGTGAATTTTTGATAAATGAATGTCGGGTACTTTTTCTTGAACGCATCGTAGACTCGGTCCAGCTGCTCGCAGTGGGATTCATCATTGTGAAATGTGAAATATGTTTGGATTGAAGTTGAAAGAAACATAAAATGTGAGTTTTTCGCGGGTTTCAGGGAGCTTTTTTCGCAACCTAATAGGTATTTCCTTGTGTTCAATCAATTCATCAAGTGTTCTGCAAAGTATTTTTGCTTCAAGATATGAAATGGTGCATTTCCTCATTCGCTATGAAACATTTATACAGACGCAATAAAACCATGAACAAACATACATGCGTATATACGAATACGTATATACATGGATCCATATACACAAATAAATCCAGGAGCACACGCATATACCGACAGACATGCGCACCACACAGTTATACACCTATAAGCACACATCAAACCACGACATGTACGCTTTACACGCTACACACAGAGTGATACACGTGTACAAAATAGGGACCGAAAATTGACGAGCGACTAAGATCGCGCACAATGGTACTGCTATCCGAGCACCTTATTTAATTGTCGCGCACTAGCGACGCATTCTGACAGTAATAACCTTTCGGTACAAGCTTAGAAAACTTTCTAAGAAAACTGTATTGAAAACAAAGGTCTACTTCTATCGAGTTTCTCTACAAGTTCTTAGAATACAAGTCAACGTATAAAGAAGGGAAACATTTGAGTATGATTTAATACGATTACAAATTTGATTTTCTACCGTTATCTAATTATACAATATTCAGTTTTTCCTCCTTGAATCAGTGATACCTGTTTCGCTTGAAGTCATCATCAAGTTGAAACACTTATTAGGAAATTTCCTTACTCAAGGGTCAGAACAACGAAAAACATTACAATGACAGTCTTAAGATGCGGTCGGATTGCTTCTCTTGTTGGATCACCAACACGACCGTTGATATTCTCATCTGGAGCGCAGAACTTCCTTCCGCACAGTTCCGCACATGGAGGGCAAACGATTTTTGTCGTCACCGTACCAACACCATGTACTCGCTGTAAACGGAGTCTTCTAATTGAAACAGTGTATCGAAGGAAATTAAACTAAGAGTTACCGACCCTATAGCGCAGCAAAACAATACTAATTTCCTAGTTGAGTTCGTACCTTCTCAACATGTATTAGCTGCCCTTCGTGATAGCACGGATAGAATTTTGAATTCTGAGTTTTGACGTGAAGCCGATTGTCTTTGCAAATGGTCTGAAATTTCATCGATCAACTATCACTATCCTTTGTAACAAACTGGGCCATACTTCTCAGTTACTTACATCTACTACTCATAGAAGTATTTATCCTTACCACACGCACAGTACTGATACTCAAAAGATTAAATGAGTTGCACGTTCTTACAAGACCTGAATTTGATGGTCAAATATTTATTCGTGACCGCGCATAGTTTAATGATGTTCAAAACGTGACAATACTTTCGTGACGCTTGTTCTTACGATGAAAGGGAGAGTAATGATGGGACGTCTTTGTTTTGGGTAGAAGTAGATTTGGTAGCTGACTGGTACCTCTCTACAGCCAAACTTTTCCTCTGTACCTTATCCTACCAGGGATATCCCTCTTTGTGGGATCCCAAAACTCGGTTAGTCGCGAGGGCCTACTAGTCTACTACTATTACTTGACACGTACCCAGATGGAGCATAAGGAACTAGACGGAAAGCAAAGCGACCACTCGCTTTTCAGGAACGCAGGTGGATTCAGGAAACAAACTTCCTGCTTCTGTAACACCCATCTGACTGAGCTCTATTTCTACGAGTCAAATTGGCCAAAAGCCTGCAGTCAAGCGGCTGGGAAGTACATGGGAGGCGGTTAGGAGCCGCCTCCAACAAATCAGCGTCTCTTACTACTTTGGGAAAGACTGGCAGGCTATCTCTGAATACCCACCCCACGTACAGAGCTTGGTAAAGATACACTTTAGGTATCAAAAACACTTGAGACAATAGTAAAAAAGGGTCTCATTACCAGGACCCAAAAGAGCCCGGTACGGCAGCGTCGGGTAGGACGAGTAGGAAGAGTCTGCTAAAATCTCAGGGCCGAACTAGACTGCTAAAATAGAAGCGGACCTAAATGACGATGTGGACTTATAATGCACGAACACTTGCTCACAAATCCGCTGTAGAGATCTACTGATTCAAGCAAGAAGGATTAGGCACGACGTCATTGGCCTGGATGAGAAAAGAAGGCACCATCCATTCTACGATGTTTATGACACCGGAGGAAAACTGTTTCTTAAAACATGCTGTTGTAGAAATGTCGGGGGAGTTGACGTTGTCATCAAGCAACTCTGTCCATGAACATCGATTTATTGGAACAACTAACAACCCGCATCGGACGATTACGGATGAAACGGTATTTATCAATGCCGACTTTGACTATCTACGTGATACTTGCGCACCAACATCAAGCTTTGACAATTACGAAGTCAAAGCGTTTCATATGGACCTTGAAATTCTTCACAAAAGACTATGCAATACTCAAAGCCATTATTCGGGATTTGAACGCGAGAATTTGATACTGGATGGGTCCCTGAGAATGCCACAATGAGACCCACGGACTAGAAAGGAATGAACAAGGTGCAAAGTGCATGATATTATTAAGACGACCAAAACCATCACGACAACACACAGCTCCAAAAGCCTCAATCTCAGCGGTGGACGTGGAAGTTTCTCAGTAGGGAGCACCATAACGAAATAGACTACATTTAAGTAAATCGATGGTTCTGCCTATCCGACATCACGGTTGTACCCAAACCCTACATAGAATCAGTCCATCGTCTCCATCGCGCAACTTTCCATTTTTTGTGAAAAGGAGAGAAAGCCGCGAAATTTGAACAACGAAGTCCCAGAAGTGCCATAAGCTAAGATGTTTTCATGTTAATGTTCGGCTCTAAGAAAGTTGCCGCCTTGGCAACATCGACGAAGAATATGGTGGCTTCATTCACCATCTTAACGTTAGCGCTATGAAAGCCGAGAGTACTAAAGTCAGAGGAGATGCTTGTCTCCGTAAACACTCAGCCTAATATGACTGATAATTATTTTTGAGCCACTATGGTCTGTTTTAGGCACTTATACAGTGCAATGCACTAGTTTTGGCCTCACAATCCCGTCATTTGCGCAGTGATCCAATTCTATCAAATCTATCGTCTGATCCAATTCTTTTGGAAATAAAAGGCATGATATTCACAAATACCAGTCTAGTGCAATCGAGTGTGCAGCACTTCCCATTTAGTGATATTCTTCACCTGATGACGTGTGTAAACAGCACGTCTGCGATTCCTATATGTAAGCGGATTCTTGCCTAAGAGGGATTGGCTCAAACGAAAGGCACTGTGCAACTGAAGATGCTGCAAGGCCAGAACACGTGTATTGCATTGCATAAGCACCCATAACAGACTACATGCATGCTTCAAAATAATTGCCAAAGACACTCGAAATGAAACGTATGATACTCGAGCTGATACGTCAACGTGGATTAGCAGAGCCACAGGGAACCGAAGCCCCATGTCCGAACTTGTGAAACGTTGCATAGAAGCGATAAAAGATGTTTTCAAAGAGCAGCATTTATGACCCAAACTGCAGAAGTCGGCAAGAGCAGTCGCAAAAAGCTTTACCAATTATAAGATCAAAATGATTGTTGCACTCCGACCTCTGACGGGACACTTACAGCTTCCAGAAGGGTAACGGTGAGAATAATCCAGCCGCTGTGGAGGGTTTTTGCTCTACTTGAATTTACTGTCCTCTTATCGTCATATATGCTAACACTTTGGCGAAAGGTAAAACAATACCTGGTCCAAGCAGGATAAGATTGAAATATTTGAACAACCAACCGCCATTTTTCATCAGCACCATAGCTCGGCTCTTCACTTGTTACCCGTCAGACGAAACGGTTCCCAGTCAATGGAGAACCAGCAAGACCGCGCTGTTGCTCAAAAAGGAGACGTTCAATACAGGCAAGTATCGCTCAATCTGCTTGCTGTCCGTCGTCTATAAACTCTTCACACGAGTCATGTTCAACAGGATTGATAGGACACTGGACGTTTATGGACAGTTATGCCACAAACGCGCTTGCGAAAGAAGTTCAATGCCATAGACCACATCCTTACACTTACAAGACTCATCGAATTTCCACGAAAGTACAAGAAACCTCTCTCTCTGTCTCACTTTCATCAATCTAAGGAAAGTTTTTGATTCAGTGGAAACGAAGCAGTCATAGAGGCTACGGACATCCAGTGCTTCGCTACTCGGTAAAAAACGATTTTTCGTGAGCAATAGAATGATTTTACAACCAAAATATCACTATTCAGTAACAATGTCAATCGACGTGAGAAGAGGTGCTCGACAAGGCGATACAGTTTCGCTAAAACTATTCATTGACACCATCCAAGGCGTCGTGCAAACACTACTATGGGGCAATATGGGAGTGAAAAATTGACGGTCGACAGTAAATCATCTTCGCTGATGATATCGTCCTTATTACACCAAGCAACAGTCAGGCGGAACGTATGTTGACCGATTTTCACAACGCCTGTGGAAAGATTGGTCTTCAACTAAATCTAACGAAGACGATGGTTATGAGAAACGGATGGGTTTCAAATGCCCACTCACACTCAATGAATCGAACATCTCCGAATGCTCCATTTACGTCTCTCTAGGTTGTGAGCTCAACATGATGAACGACTCAGTTCCAGAGTTGATCAGGAGGAAATGAGCGGTTTGAGGAGCGTATGAGAGCATTGAAGATGTGGTGAGGAAGACAAAGAACATCCGACTCCGAGCCCACCCTTTCGACTTGACGGCTATTGTGTCCTAAAGTACACAGCAGAAACCTGCTCGTTACGTAAACAAGATAGAAGAAAACTGGCGTAATTAAACGCGCAGTCCAAAAGGCAATGCTAGAAGGATTCATTATCGCTCAAATAAGGAAAATGATCCGAAAGATTCGACGTACGTCAACGATCGAAGATCAGAGAAGCCGCTCTACACACCAAGCTATTGAAAATAAGGTAGACAGGACACGTGACACACTTCAACGACAACCGATTGTCGGAAGCCGTTACCGACTGGTCTCACTAGAGATGTCAGGCGCTCCACAGGAAAATCACCGACCCGATGGTAAGCCTGGAAGAGAGATATAACCCCCATGGAATTCCTGAAGCGAGGAGGACCCACTGGGCTGCTCTTGCATGCGATAAGGAAAAATGGAAGTAATGTTAGTCCTCGAATCACTCGACGATCAACGGCACGGCTGGTGATCCAGACGATAACTCAGCCTACATTGAAAGGTGAGTCCAAATTCAACGCAACATGTAGTTATAAGTGCTGGTGGATGAGATACAGTTCTTTCGATTGGATATGTTCCACACTACCAGCAATTCTTGTTCACTCGCTATTCCAGGCAGATAAATTGAGCTGCTTCAATATTGGCCTTCTTTGATTTCTGTGAGATTTAGTTCAAAAGCACAGGCATGTTACTTAGCCACGCTAAGGAACTATAGCTTTGACGATGCTTATCTCCATAGTTGGATGAGTTTCACTTTACCTCATAACATCCGACAGAATGCATCCATGCCATTGTACCACGCTCGCTTTTCACTTTAATACCGCCATCCAGTTGAAAACATCGAGCTGTTGGTGAAAATACCTACGAATTGCGTGAAAAAGAGATTGCTTCATTTCTGATAATCGCAACATATACTCATTATCACACTTCTGAACTCTCGCAGCGCTGATCTATGCCAAAAACTTTAGTTCTTTGTTCCTCAAATTCTTATCAGTTTTTGGAAGTTACGATTTGATACAACTTTTTCTTACAAGCAAAAAGTTTTGTTGGAGGTTCTTCATGAATATATGAAATTTTGTAAACGAACGCTGTTAGAAACTTACTTCTAGAGAATAATTATTGTAGTTCATATTACCAGAAAACGTGCAACGAGTGTCGCTAGCCTCTCTTGAAAATTCGCCGTACGTCTAAATATTAATTCTACCTTATGTGGATAGATAACTACAGAACCAATCAAAATTTCTCATAAGCGATGAATCTCTGTTGAAAACAATTCTAGTAGAGAAACAGTGAGATCAAATTCATCAATATTTATGCCTGAAAGAATCTAAATGTAAAATCTTCTCTTGGAGAGCGAGCAACAGCTACTTCGGATTTTTTCATTAGCATTCATCAATCTGTTATATCTCTCACACTTATGTCATTGTCGAGTGGCAAAACACTCTTTTCCGTTACCCGACCCACTTCCATCCCCTTAGAAAAAAAAACGCTTTTTTCTTTTTCCAAGAGTTTTAGTAGTCATTCGATAGCTTAAATCTAAAAGATTTCAAACTTAACTTTGTTTTCAAAATGGCCTTCTTTGTGTGCGGTAGCAATAGAAATAAAATTATGTTCCATACTCGGGCATTTTTTGCTGGGTGAAGTTTATCCCCAAAACTTTGAGCAATCATCCAATAGCTAGATTTCAACAAATTCAATGGTGTACTTGGTTTATGAAAAGGACTTCTTCGTATGCAGTAACTTCCAAAGGTAAACTGGGTTCCACGCTCGGCGCGCATTCCTTGCTCCGGTATGTGATTGGGATTTCAACATTGACCCTTTTTACTATGCGATGAATCAACCGCGAGATTGATGTATAATATCAGTGGTAGCAGTGCATAGGAACCGCGCCGGATGAGGAACGCAATCTCATCCTGACTGCCACAGCACATCAAAAAGCTTTTCGAAATTCGCGAGATCTTACCTATCAAATCAATATCAAAACTCTAGGGGAGAAGTCTTTTCCAACAAAGTTTGTTCAGATATGAACTTATACTATATCAGCGTATTGTGGAGACCAAACAAGAAATATCAGCCATTCAAATTCTCTAGATTCAAGCTATCAAATGACTACTAAAGCTTGGAATACCGTCCGTTACAGACAAAAGATGGAAATGGATGTGGATAATGGAAAAATACCGATAAAAGTTTCTAGGATCCTTCCATTAAAACGTTCTTCTGATGCTCACCAAAATCTTGCTTTCTTGGACGCCTTATGTTTACTGGTAGTGCAAGCCCTAACATAGCTTCTACTACGTTCTCTCGAGCGTAATTGTCGTCCATGGTGGCGGCCTGCATCGAGCGTGAAGACGTACGCAAAGCCCATTCCATGATTCCAAACTCGGCTGCCATGTGCAGATGCAGATAGTTGAAGTTAGCCATAAACAATGTCTAGCCATCGTTTGAGTGGTCTTCCAAGGAAGCGCTTGCTATTCTCTTGGAGTCCAATGTCCTTTTCGCCCATCTGTCATCTGTTCTTCTCGAAATGTAATCATCCCATTCGTCTCGTCATCGATGTAATATTAGGACTTTACATGAGTTGTGGCACTAGAGCCATAAACACCAAATTTATTTTGACAAATTTGTAATTAAAATTGCTCAACAACGCTATTAAAAATATGCGCCATCAACCTGAAAACATTTGGCATCGCTTAAGCAGCTAATAGCCTTTGACGAAAAGTGGATTTTTTAAAAAAGCAACGTCGTTTGAATCAGTGGTTGTTACTAGGCCAACGAGGAACTCCAACTCCACATCCAAATCGATTCACGCTAAAGGCTATGCTCATCATCTGTTGGAATCAAACCGAGTCAATTCACTGGGAGTTGCTGCCACCCGGAGAGACAATCAACGCACGTCGCCGCAATCTCATTCTGCTTCAAGACGACGCAAAGCTGTATGTCGCCAAATTGACAAGGAGGAGTTGACGGATCTAAGCTGGGAGTTGATCGCTGGAACACTTCCTGAGCAAGGAGAAATCTCAAGACATCAATCATTTGCTTCGAAGATTGATGACTTTTTATCCAAACACGACGAGTTCTATGAGCGCGGTATTGATTCGTTGCGTCAGAGATGACAGAAATGTATTTAGGCCGATGGTTCACACTTTTACTAGTGTTTTTGGGCAATTTCAATTATTTCTGGTTAATGACTTTGGTGCTTATTACTTTAGTCACAAAATTATGAGAGGACATAATATTTCTGGATCACAAGGGTGGAACAGGTTTCTAAGATCTAAGCTGCGCAACCCTGTTACGTTGCGAGTGCAAATTGAATTTCAGAAGACATCGCTCAATCGCCTTGTGTAGATCGCAGTGGTAGAATGGCCTCTCAACCCAAATCGAGAAGGACGTCCTTAGTAAGTAGTGGATTTTTTTAGCGGAAAAACTTCTCCAATTGTACAATTTCCGAAGAAGTAGAACTTTTGCAAGGCCCATACAATAATTGACGACAGTTTGGGTACATAGGTATTATTTATCCACTGAATAAAGCCTTACCATGTAATATGGGCAAAAATCTGCAAGTTCCACGCGTCCGCGTCCGGTCACAACCCGACCTTTTTTGTCCTTGTAAAAATTTGGAGCATTGTAATCGTATTCATCGGGCACATCCGCCGTTCCTTCTACCAAAGTACATCGCACTTTTGCCAAACGAGTTGCACTGCATCTGTAGAACGTGAAAGAAAAGTTCTAGTCAGAAAAAGTTTTCTATGAAGCGTTTTGTGCGGCTCTAAATTTTCTTAGTGTACGTTGAATTCTGATTAACGCCTAGTTAATTATCAAGGAAAAGATGGAATGTGAAATATTACCGATAATGCGGAGGTAGCACAAATCTTTCATAGAAAACTAGTTACCGATTTCAATAACGTTTGTGGATAGACGATAAAACTTAAAAATATATATGAATGAGACTAAAATCATTAACATCCTTTGGTCAGACTTGCTCGTTGTGCATCATCGAGGTCTTCGCTGCTTTTTTTTCGGGATCGCGTTTTAACCGCAATCGGTGACGTATGATTACTGATAACCACTAACGACCGATTTCAACAACTTCGTGGATTGATTGGTCTACGGCTGATTATAACGAAAAAGGCATTGGAGGACAACGAGAATATTGAGAAGAATCGAATGAATATGTCGAAAAAAATCGATTATATGTCTCTTTGCACATCGTCTGGACTCAAAAATTATCTCTGCCTCAACGTATTATACAGAAACTTGATCGCTACGTAAGCTGAAAGAAAGACCGCCCTTCGTTTGAACGCGCAGTCGAAAGTTCGATGCTAGAAGTGTCCCACATCTTACAAACAATTGAAAAGATTCAAAGTTTTGATTCCGTCAACGACTGCAAGTCAAGGATACTGTTCTGCACGTCATGCTATCGAAGATAAGGTAAACCAGACATGTAATGCGCTTCAAGAACAACTGATGGACGAGAACCGATACCGAGCGTACAACAAACATCCCATGGGAGCTCTGCAATCTTTTCTGAAAATACATGATAATATGGGCAACCAAGTTGGTTCTTATCCTTAGAGAACAAGTGGCAACGCAAGGTTCGAGGACCTAGAGAGAAAATGGTCCAGCGTAATCTTTCGCCACAGCAAAGCGGCGAGAGCGGCTCTCAACTGACTTCAACCTCATCTCACCGCAAGTACAATTCTGTGCAGAAGAGTAAACAGTTGACCGGTGCTAATGCATGGTAAAGGCAAATTGCTTTTCGCCAACGCTCAGATCACCGGTTGCGGTTGAAACACGGCAGAGAAAAGGCGCACGATACTCGATGTTCCAGTACGAACGCGTTCCTCGGAAGGAGAGTCGTGGTTTGAGCACTTCACGTGCATCAAGTTCAAATTACTGGACAATATTGAGGAGAAAAAGTGAAGAGAAATTTTTTTGATACTTTTGAAACAGCTATTTTATGAACCTTGTATCGCTCCTGACGTTACAAAACGGATATGGATTATCTGGATTGGCTTTCATCCATGTGAGACAGCTTTTTTTTGCAAAATCGCAGCCTAGGTCTTTAGCCCAAAGCATCCGCTCGGCTTTACTACAATAAGAAGTTTCTATTGAAATCTCCAGCATATGAATGAAAAACAATGTAACTAACTCGTAGTTTGCTTTGTACCATCCGGAATCTTCAAAGAGCGCCAAAGTCAACCGGGTTATGGCATACACCTGAGTGGCGACGCCAGTCATTGCTTCGTTCTTAAGTGAAGAAAACTAAGGCCAGAACAATCACCTTCAAAAGGGCATTTCTTTTTGTACAGACAAAAGTATTCGCTGTTATGTAACGATCTTTTGCATAAAACATATTCAATCCCTGATACTCGGTTCGCTTGTGTTCATCGCAAATTTTGTTGTCTGTGGCCTCGTCATACGTTGTAGGAAAAATAAGGATTTCATTCTGTCAGAATTTAACAGCTGTCGTCAGTGCGCTCTTCAGTTGCCACCGTATAAACTCCCTAGTAGTTGTGGATCAGATGGAGGTATTTCCTGCCTTAATTGGCTTCAACAGCGACTAAACTTGCAATAGTTTTTTTTTCTTACCCACCTTGGAGGATATCAAAAGAGAAGTGGATTGATTAATAAAGCAAAAAAAGCGTACGTTGACTGCTTGATAGGGAAGTCTTTAGAAAAGGGATCGGTGGAAGCGCAGCTCGCATTCCGGTCGTTGATGAATGGACAAAGAAATGGCCTGTTACTGCAGGGGATTGTAATCAGTGTCCTCAATCGAGTAGAGGTGACTGCCATGGGTTAGCGTCCCATATGGACTATCGAATATTTCGCCGATACTGGTCAAGTTATTTGGCGATTAACACGTGTTGGCAAGCCATTAGTGGTTTTTGTCATATGTGAATGAAGATTTTTCATATGCAACAAAGATGGATGTAGAACGTAATGAAAATCACCTCGAACACGCGTTTCTCCCAGTGTGATCCTCTTGTTGCGGTACTTCCTTGGCTTTCAATCTCAGCACCTTCTAGGTCAGGACACCGAAAGTAATCACGGGCTTCTTGTCGAACTTTCGGCGTCACAATCATGTACACATCGTGATTGATCTGCATCATTACACCTACGCCATTTTTTACACCTAATGCTCTAGGTACAAACATCGTTATTTTGGTGAACAACTATAGATAAATAAAATAAGGAGAATTAGTGGAAAAATCCATTGAAAATGAAACCCTGCTCGTTATATTAATGATTTATTGGGCACATCTTACCATCCCTGTAGAGGTTTCCCAATTGATGCGCGTGTACCGTTGAACTACACCGGGAACGATGTCAATTGAAGGTCCTCTGAATACCATTATATAAGCAAAGAATACAAGGAAATCCTACGTGAATTGTTCCTCTCTTCGCTTGTTGTCATTAACAGTTGCAAAAAAACTCGCCCGGCATTCTACCACATTCAAATAGACAAAATTCTAAAGGAGGAGCCGAGCAACACGTTAGAAATTCAAAGACCTTGTGATGGAGAAAAATGAGCAGAATCAAAGGCATACTGGAATGCACACAGAAAGTCGCGGTGACAGTTCATATAGAGATGTAATTTGAGTCAGATATAGTTGTATTAGTTGGTTGAAGGTAAATTTCAATTGATTACAGCGATTCGTGTGCGTTTCCTTCCTGTCATTGTTCTATTCCAATTTCCTCAAGAGATGCTCTTTTCCCGAAAGTTGCAAAAAGCCTTTTAGTGGATGCTCAGTCCGACGGCATAATCATAACATTTTAGGCTTGTTGCCTTTTCTGGGAATTTTTCAAGGTTTGAAGAAACCTCAAAATAATTGTATCTAGAAGCGCTAAGGAAGTCATAAAGTTTATCCATTATCAAAAAGTGCGCGTATAGTGATGACCACCAAGTCGAACATTTTTTTTTGTACTAGACGAACGATGGGCATACTTAGAAAGCCCTGGAAATGTAGATTTTGGAGTTGTTGTTCATTTATGCAGGCCAAAACAACTCCACCCGTTCCATTCACGCCTCCTATCCTTGTGGTATCAACAGATGGGTATAAGACTTCTATGAAAAAAGCTCCATACGTTCCACAGAGGCCTGTACACCTACCCATGGTGAAGTCCTTGTCAAGACCCTATTGGAGCGAAATCTAGATGTTAGAAACAGTCAACTTATATGGCCTCCAACGATATTGACGGAGGGGCAAAGTTCTCATACAAAAGCTAGAACCCACTTGCAAGCAGATGATTTATTGTGCTGACGAATTTGTGGAAAGGAATCTAGTGAAAATGCTAAGATCCGCAAATATGATATGTCGCGGCATGAATAAATAATCAAAAGTACGAGAGGTTGGAAGGTGAGAATTTCTCAGGCGAAACAGTTTGAGGAATACTAAAGACATCTGTCACGACTTCTATTTGTTTTTGATAAAAATATATTCGTGTAATAGTTCTTATCTAGAATTCGACCGCAAGTCATAAAATTAGCTTACGAATTCAACTGTTCCCACTTTATCACCTCTCCTGCACCTTTGAACGACGGAAAAAGTCTAGATGAAAAGACGAAAGCATGAATCAGTTCATGTTTGATGACGGCCTCCCACCTTGTTATCTCGTTGATTTTCATATTTTTGAATGCCATCGGGCAGATATTCACATGGCCAGCAACCGGCCTAAATTTAAATATTGTTAGCAGCAGTATAGACGTTGGGATATATAGTTTCAGGCTTTTTTTATGCTTTAAAAATCAGTGCACATATTGCATGCCACTGGATTTGTACAAGATGGCGAAAACTGATGAATAGTTATTCATTTAACTAAAAACTAGCTCTTCTCTTTAGTACAATAACATGTTTTCTTTGCATTCTTATTAATGATTCGATTCCTTCAGAGTACTTATTATCGATTCGATTTCAGTCGACCGGAAAGAGAGATTTCAATTACATGGCGGTAATCACCTTGATGTAGATCGTTCAATTGCACAATGATATGCGAATGCCATCATTTGTGGAGAACAATAATCTTCCTTCACTGACACAAATAGGAGAAAATCAGCATTTCTCAATTTTCCTAAATACATTATAAAATAACGCTTCACAGTGGTAACGATGGCAGAAGTTTACAAATCAGTGGAATTTTTTTGACGGAATCTATGTTCAGAAGTCCATATCAAGATCTTCGACACATTCCGCCCGATGCGTATTCTGTTCGACGCAAGCGTGACCTATGTGTACTCATTTCAGTGCACAGTTCCGATATAACGCGAGAAAGATGGGCTGGGCCCGGTTTGTCAAATAGTCGTTCTTGTTCATTTCCAAATATGAAAGAAAAAAAAGGAAAGTACAGAGCAGTTAACATGAAAGGCTGTTCAATCGTGCATGAACATCGTAGCGTCGATATCGGGCGGAACGTGGCAAATTATGCTACTGTCTGCTTATATGATTCAGCATTTGATTGATAAAGAAAAAAACGTTTTGACCGTATTATGTACCCTGCAAATGGCCCTACCAACCCAATAGAAGAGCGTATGCTATTTATAATGCTGATTGTCAGCTCTGCGTTCAGATACGATAGTGACCGAGAGGAATTGATTTCAATCACACTAGGCTCATAATAGCACACAGTGAAAATCTAGTTGGTGGCCGAAGACTACTAATATACAGTATGAGCAATGAGGTGCCAATATCTGGTATCATATGACACTATGCTATTAAAAAAAAAGTCCTGTTTGGCCTACCTCCCCAATTCTGTTGCTTTGTTAAGCATGGCCCATATTTGCAGGAACAGTGCTGAAACGATATGCAAAAACTACTTTGCAACTTCTTCACATTCAATAGCATATAATGAAAAAGTGCTCACTGTAGCAGTGCCAAAGAAACTCTGCTGCAAGAAAACACATAACAATATTCAAATTATGACAATATCTGATAAGGATATATCATGTTTCATCTGTTAGGATGTCAGGTCTAGTGCTATGCAGGCGCCTGTTTCGTCCTATTGGGATTCATCAGTAGCACCCTCCTCCGGTCCAACCAATTCCCTGAGGCTAAATAATCTTCTATAAAGAATTAGACGCCAAGTTAAAAAAAATCACTGTAAGTCAGAAGATG
The DNA here is from genome assembly GCA_019055375.1 of Parelaphostrongylus tenuis. Lineage (NCBI taxonomy): Eukaryota > Metazoa > Nematoda > Chromadorea > Rhabditida > Metastrongylidae > Parelaphostrongylus > Parelaphostrongylus tenuis. The sequence goes on along the minus strand of JAHQIW010004117.1, from coordinate 11,528 downwards.
AATTTATCTGACACTGTGGTACTGTGGTAACCGGCAGTCCAGCTTGTAGCTTTTACCTCTCCTTTAATTACACCTCTCTTTTCGACCGCTCTTTCATAGACTCGCTCAATGTAAGCTAACTCCATCATCTGACTTGGGGTGTTTTTTTGGCGTCGATTCCTTTATCAAGGATCATTTAAGCTTAGGGATCAGCTGAATCGAGGGAGGGTGTTACTGATGAGTGCCAACAGAACAAAACAAGCGCCTGTATAGCACTAGAACTAACAGCTCAAAACATGTTATGTCCTTATCAGATCATTATCATTTGGTCATTTTATCATATTATCATTATCATCATTTATTTTTCGAGACCTCGCGCCAAAAACAATATAATCTGATGACATATTTTGAGCCTTTTATGAGGTCTGTTATAGTGCTCATGAAGTGATAGGCAAAGGATGAAAGGCCAAACACATGCCTAGCACTCCATAAGCGCCAATGTAGCAGAGGCAGTTAGTGGTTATACTGAGTTGTTAAAATTGTTTAAGCCACGCGGGACTTTTATTAACTGGATCTGTATCGAACTCCTTGTCTTAAACTATTGTTTATCTTTGTAATAACAGTATAACAACAGAAATGGGCCATATAGGGAGGTTGCAATAAGCGTAGTTCACAGAACAGGAAGGCGAAGAGCTAGTCGAAGAAGAAGCAAGTAGAAGTGGAGGCCTAGAATCAACCTTTGACCATTTATATACATTTCACCAAAGGGCGGGTATGAAGTTGAAGCAAAACAAAGGCAAAGCTCAGGTTGGAGACTCCAGAATAAGATCAGGGTATACGTCTACAATTAGTTCACGTTGAAAGGTCAAATACCAGAATAAGCTGGATTACGTGACTAATTTAAAGTACAAAGAGAGGTCATTAATGTCACGCTAGTCACGAGAGTGTTCGAGCACTTACTATAAACATGATCCAAAGTGGCATCGAAAGTTCAACCGTCTTTCGATACATATGCATAGACTTACGATTTTCAGATATACGGATTGAGGCGCAACAATACAAATCAGTGACCCACACCTAAGAAAGGGTAGGCTACGTTCGTTTATACTATGGAGGATGTTGTCTGTAGACATAACAAACGTCGTGAAAGTGTCAAAATACGTTATCAGATTATATTGTTTTTATGCGAGGTTTCAAAATAGTCGATTGAAAGGTATTGTTACCTATGCTCTGTGACAACCCTAAGCCATGCAATCGACAATCAATCACTCTGAAAAAACGCCACGGAGATTCTTTCATCGCACGTTGAGCGTAAAAGTTCGACGTCGATTCCTCTACTTAGACGATATATTACCGAGAAGCTGGCTAAACGGAAAGGTATCATGCTACTGATGAAGTTGAAAGGCCGTAACACGTGTTTTAGCACTTTATAAGTGTCATAACAGACCTCATGAAAGGCTTGATATATGTTATCAGATTACATTCAAACTAATTTTTTGTTGAATCATCTATGACTGAGATGATGTTCTTTCTTAACCAAAGCTTTCAGTTAAACAGTTCGTACAAGCTGGTGGATTGCGTCAACGCTACAAATCTTGCACAGTAATCATGATTTTGTATGTAAATCTAGTCTGTACATGCATGAGTGCTCCGTCGTTGTCATTTGTATTACAATCATCAATAAGAAGGTTTAGCTACCCAAGTTTGAGTTGCACAGTTCAGGCATATCCCTCGATAATTGACATGTCACGAGGAATTTCTTGAACTGTGTGAAATAAGAGGATGAAAACCTTCACAATATGTAAGTCAGTAACACGTGAGCACAGTGAAGGGAAAATTCTTTGATACACATAGTCATCTCTGGTATACATTCACACCGCTTGTGAGCCATTGAAGTAGAGAATCTCTCTAAAAACACTGTAAAATTGCTAACTTACTGCAAAATATTGAGCATCCAAAGGTGCCAGTACACTACCGCAACTTTTCACACAATCGACGCTACATTGGTACGAATTATTGGAGTACACCGCTGTTCCTTCGAGGCAAGAGCTATAACTTTTTTTATGAGACTCCGATTTGAAGCCAAATTCATTGGCTAGTTATTCCATTCTTGAAATAGAGTTGACACAGAACTAGAATTTGTATCATAATAGCAGTGAGTCACCGATATCAACGACATTCTTGGTGATAGTCAAATGATTCGAGCGTGCGCCAGTCAAGTATCTATGTTCCCATCACAAGCGTTAGTGGATCAGTGTGTTTCGCTAATTCTTGAGGCTTGTTCAGCATCATACCTATCTTATTGCGTTTTCGTGAAGGACTGTGACTTGAGTCTGGTGGTATTCCTGCTGTGGAGTTGACATCCCTCGAAAACCAGGGCGGTGGCTTTGTTGTATCTATTATGAAATAATACATTGATAGCAAGGTGCACCTTATAGGCTGTACGTCTTTCTAGAGGTTAATTTCGTTGAACAGAAAATTTTTCCACAGTTCTTGCAATAGTCGCCAGCTTGAGGCATGAAGATTATGCGGCATGTGTCATTCGTGGAAAAATTATTCTGAGTAATTTCCCACTTGGCTGCTTCTCAAAATTTTACTTCGGATGAGATTGCTTCTTAGCTTTACGTAATCACTCTGCATCTGTCTAAAATATCACCTGGCTGAAAAACGCAATTACAATCAAAAACACTCTATTAGACACGCACAAGGAACAAAACAAAAACACAACGGAGTAGATTTTCTTGTGTAAGTCCATATCCTAGCACAGGAATGCAAACATTTGCGCGAAGAACTTTGGAAGTCTTTGTGTATGTGACCTCGTACATACCTGAGACTAATCTTAACTTGCGTCAAGTACCTTTTCTCCCATGCAAGATCTTTGCAGCTTATCTTTAAAGAAGGATTGAAAGACTCAAAAAGCAATTAAATGGTGAATTTTTCAAATAAACCTTACTAGTGAGTGATTCAAAATTTGTTCATTGCGTTTCCCCTGTGAGGTTACGAGAGTATCTGGTTGAATAGATTGCAAGTAATTCTGAACTTTCCAATCTTTCTAATCAAAAAGTGGAGTTTTTATCTGCTTTGAAGAAACTTTAAGCAAGAAAGTAATTTTGATCTACTTGATTTCCGTCACACGTTCATAAGTTTTTTCGTTAGGCATAGCTTGAGATAATCACTCTCGTGATTAGGCATGAGTTTCGGCTTTTTGGTGGGTTTATTTGACAATATCGAATGAAATGGATAGCCTAACCTCACAGAAACGATCAAATAAAGTTTCTGTACACATAGATTTTGAATTATTCTAATGTTGCGCTATCATATGTCCGTTATGGGCACTTTCTGTTAGGGAAACAAATGAAAAAACCGCCCTCATTCGTTGGAGGGTTACTTTCCATGGGACTTCTAGATGCCATTCGAAAGCTGAGATTTTTAGCTACAGCCCTCAGCCGCCGATTTTCAAAACACCCTTTTATAACGCTGCGATCTCCACACAAACCTAGCGCAAATTTCTCGCTGAACAGAACTCTTTCTCTGGACTATTACTAATTGTTTGATAGCGTAGTGCCTCCTGATGCCAATACTGTGCTTATATACTGAAAAGACCATTTCTCTGCAAAAGCAGCAGGCAAAATAAGTTGAATTCGATGTGTGAGAAAGAAACCAGTCTGGTCAAATTCACGTCGCAGTTGGTGTGGCGGTCACGTGTACTGCTGACGCGATACTTCTCTACGCTTTCAGAGGCTCGAAAATCGATGACTCCGCCAAGTTCACTGGCCACTGCAGCCAGCGCCTCACGTGATTCGCGCGCAGACGCCGTTGCTCCCATATGGGAATTCGACATACTATCAGCTGCGCTGCAGCTTCTTTTACCTACTTGAGTTCCAGATAAACGGTCTTTTCAGGATATAATCACAACTTTGGAATCAGGAAGCACTACGCTATCGAATAATCACTAATAATCCAAAGAAAAAAAACTGTCCCGCGAGAAATATGCGCGTCTGCAACGCAGGTAATCTCCTCCTGTAGCAGCGCCAAAAAAGCTTTTTCGAAAATTGGCGACTGTGAGGTGTAGCCTGAAGTATGTGCTTTCGAGTGGTTACTAAAACTTCTAGAAAAGTTCCTCTTCAGCGAATGAGATCGGTTTTTCATTTGTTCCCTCCTAATCAGAACCGCGTCATGTTGGAGAAACACAGTGCTTGGACGCGACGTTGCGAAATTCCATTCACATACTGGAGCAAGGCATGCGCGCCAAATGTGGAATCCAATTCTTTTCGGCTGCTACGGGCGCACTGAGAAACTTTTTTCGCAAGTTAGCTACATTGTTTAAATTTTCCTTTATAGTCGGCTGTTTTTTGAGACCTCGCTTGAAACAATATGTAATCTCATAATACATTTTAAGCTTTTCAAGGTCTGCTACGGCACTTACATAGTGTTAGACGTGCGTTTCGGCCAAAAACCTTCATTAAGTAGCACGGTGCCTTTTGTTTCAGCCAATCCTTATGGGGGATTAATGCCCTCTACATATGAAGTAGTGATCTGCTATCTCTGCAGTGTGAAGTGATCTTTTCACCAAAGGCGTCGTGCTACTGATGAGGCTGAAATGCCGAAACGTCCGTCTAGCACTATATAAGTTGCCATTACAAGACTTCATGAAAGTTTGATATGAATATCTAAAATATGTTTTATCAGATTATATATTGTTCAAATTGTCGATATTTGTGCTATCGAATAATAATCAAAGTTTAGGGAAAAACTCTGTCCATCGACATATGCCTGAATTTGAGACATAATCTTCTTAAAATTGATTCAGCGCATCAAAACGGCTATTTCTAAAACGAAGTACACCATAGGCAAAATCACGAGGTTTATGCCATCACATGATTAATAAGACCCAAAACGGGCAGAAAACGCCTTTTCTCCAAGGAATTGAAACAAGGAGCGATGAACAGAAAGCTGCCAAAATTTCACATCATCACAAAAAAGTGTGCACCTCATGTGCTCTTTTTGATTTATTTTGCGCCGCAAAAGGCTTTATTGAGACTTTTTGTCTTCAGCCAATAGCTTTTGAAAACTTCGATATTGAACCATAACTACCTTGGATAAGGTATCCTTTCAGTAATTTGCTGCTTAGTATCTGTAGCAAATTTCATCACGAATAGTGTATAATGAATACTGTAAAAGCGGCTACATGTGTCAAACTGCGAATTACACTCTAGGAGAAAGATTTGTGCACAAAAAAGTGACCACCGAGAGATATGGTTTTTATATAAAAAGGCTTCGTCGGTGCAGTGTTAAAAACACCCCATTTCCAGCTCTCTCAGTTTTCGAAATTTGACGTGTTCAATGATGTCTTTGATTTCTAACGTTGGTATTGGTGGAAATTTTGGATTTCCTGCTTTATTGCGGTATAACACACTTCCCATTATAACCTTCTGACTACGTGTTCGCTATCATTAGATGATTTACGCCCTGACTATGTAGCAGTTTCAAAGCTTATGTTCAGGCGTAGAACAATGCCGCGGTAGAAAAGATGAGCAGGGAAACAAGTGTTCTTTCTCCTACATACAAAAATCCTTATGTTTTCCAGCTCCCTACTTTATTAGCATTCTCTTGCTCATTTTATGAGCTAGATGATTTATTATGCCGACTTCACGAAACAGGTATACATAATCATAACACATGGGCAATTCATCCTTTGGGCACAAATAGGTATTCAAGAGAATGGCAGACGGCGAAACGTTAGCCGATAAGCATTACTATCATATCTATGTGACCGAAGGAGCGCATGTGCAATGGCCAGAGGTGTCTCTGTGTCGCACAACAGGACGTCAGTGGTTCGATCTCGCGCTCATGGTTCACCAAACCATCCATCCCTCTGGGGTTGATAAAATGGTACCAGACTTTTCAGGGAGAATAAGCAACCCTGACTCGATTACAGCGGGGAAGCCACCGAATCATTGTAAAGACTAGGTAAGCATTCAATCACCACAAACGAAGACAAAAATTGAAGACGAATCCATGGTGTACCTTTCAAGGACTGATAAACGCCGAGAGCTTAATGCTTTATTCGTTATATGACCGAACAATTTAAAAAAAATATTACTGTATCTTATTGTGAGCTTTGCTAATATCGTTGTTTTCCGCCTACGTCAATGCTTCATGTTAATAAAATCAATCGGACATCAAAGCGCGGAGAGTTTAGTACTATTTATCAGTATCCGTTCTCATCTTTTTTTCTTCCAGTTTTGGTAAAACATTCTCGAGGGTGAGTGTGAGTGATTATGGCGACACGAAGTCACCTTTCTGAAGCTCCCTTCACGTCGGTGTTCATGAGACTCTTGATGTCGAATAGTTAAGTGTGAAATTGTCACAACAGTAGTGAACAACCTTCAGATGTTCTAAACTTCTATGGCAGCTTCTACTTGTGTTCACTCAAACGTGCTCTTTTCAACTTGGAAGAGAGCGAAAACATAACAATATACTGCATTGCAACAGTACATTTGATAGTTTTTTTTTGACGATACAATTTATACATTGGAAAGACGAAATCCGGGTGAATTTAATTTTAGGTGATTCATGTTTTGTTAGAGTAGCGGTGAAGTAAGAAGCATTTCAAGAGAACGTTTCAAATCAATTGCAAACAAGAATGCTGAGTGGTATACAAAAACTGCAACCTTGTGCGGGAGGTGAACCCGGTTTTCATCTATACCGGGTGCGTGCTACTAATAAAACATGGAGGCCCTTGCTCTGTTATCACTCTTTTTGCATCATAACACATCGAAGTATCGCCAACAAACCGTTAAAAGGGTTTGAGTCTGCTAAGCACATGTCGACATCAAATTAAGAAAGAGTGGAAGCAGAGTAAGGGCTTCGCCGGTGCAGTGGTGACACGCACTCTCGGTAAGGGTGAAAAATGGGTGCAATAATCCTCTGAGGATTCGAGTTTTCCATGTCACTCAGCACTCTTGCTTTTTTATTTACAACATCCTAACACGGACTACAAAGAGCAGTAAAATGAAAATTTAGTGCAGGTTAGCAATGGCACTTACGGTGGCAACTGAATGTATCCGAGTCGTTGCACTTTGAGTGTGCTTTCGAAATAGTCGCGTGCTGTAGTTATCAATCCTTGAGAACCTCTTTTTCTTCCTCGTTGAGTCTGTATGTTGTGAAACGATAAGTAGCAATAGATATATGTGATTGGGTATGTCACTATCATAACAAAAAGTTACATTATTGTCTGGAGCTACGATAGTAGTTGCCTCGAGTTTTCCTCAGGCAAATATATCTGATCGTACACTGTTCGAATGCTATAAAACCATTTCTTTCGGCGTTGCCGACACTCAGTTCTCAATTATGTGAGTAGCCACATTTGAACCATATATATATATATATAATTATATATAATATATATATATATTATACATATATATAAAGGATAAAGGATAAAGCTCTCGGCGTTGATCAATCCCTTAGGGATGCGCCATGCATTCGACTTCAATTTCTAACTTCGTTTGAGGTGATTGAATGCATATCTGGCCTTTACAATGACTCGCGGTGGCTCCCGCTGAACCGAGTCAGTGCTGCTTATCCTCCCAGACAAGTCTGAGACCTATCTGGTACCAATTTAACCGACCCCGGAGGGATGGATGGCTTGGTGGGCCATGAGCGCGAGATCAAACCATTGACCTCGTGTGTGCGACGCAGGGCACCTCTAACCACTGCGCCACATGCGCTCTTTTATCATATCAGTGATATCTACCTGTAAATTCATACAGGCCATTATCGCAGATCATGCATATTAGTAATTCCACATGATTAGTTCTCATACAGACGTAACTATACATCTAAAGATGCTCAGCGATCATCCATTGGAACGGTCGGATCGTGCTTTCACAATGTCTTTTTTTGCTCGCATTAAAAGCCTTAACTTAAATCACTTTTTAAATCACTTCAGAAAAGCTATAGAAGAAAGATGTGATGCTCAGCGAATCCCTAGAGCCATTGGGCTACTCTTGCACGCGATAGGGAAAAATGGAAGTGTTGCTGGTACCCGCTCGAGTCACTCGACGATCAGCGGGACGACAGGTGATAGGGTGATACAGGTGATTGAAATTTGAGCGTGTGATCTTAATAAAACACTCGAAATAAAGGTATAATATTACAAAATACCAGCCAAGAGCAATCGAGTGTACAACACTGTCTATTCGGTCGGTAATTTCACTTTACAGACAGTGTAAAATGTTCACCGTCATGTACCACTTTTTAAGAAGAGTAGGGCTCACGAGAGGATTGGCCAAAGACGAAGGGTTCTGGCCGGCTAACGAGACTGTAAGGACGAAACACGTGTATCGGGCTGTACATGAGCCCATTAACACACCAGATTACATGCTGGCTCAGATATTAGAGATATGAGTTATGATATATATATATATATATATATATATAGATATATATATATATGAAAGGATAAAGCTCTCGGCGTTGATCAATCCCTGAGGGATGCGCCATGCATTCGACTTCAATTTTTAACTTCGTTTGAGGTGACTGAATGCACATCTGGCCTTTACAATGGACTCGCGGAGGCCTCCCGCTGAACCGAGTCAGTGCTGACTATCCTCCCAGACAAGTCTGAGACCTGTCTGGTACCAATTTACCGACCCCGGAGGGATGGATGGCTTGGTGAGCCATGAGCGCGAGATCGAACCAGTGACCTCGTGTGCGACGCAGGGCACCTCTAACCACTGCGCCACATGCGCTCATATATATATATATATAATATATATCCATCAAGAGCGTTTCTGGTGCAGTAGTTAGAGGTGCTCTGCGACACACATATCGAACAAGCGATGGTTGATGGTTTGTCCCCCCATCCATGGTGCATCGAATTCCATCCATACCTCGAGGATGAATTGAAACCAGACTTGCTTAGGAGGACAGCACCGCCTTGACATATTGGCAGGTCACCGCAAATCTTGTAAAGTCCAGATATCTATTCAGTCATCTCAAACGAAACTTAAAATTGGAGTCGAATGCATTAAGCATCCCTACGGAATTGATCACCACTGGGAACATTATCCTCCATCTCTTATATCAATATTCATCCACTGGCCATGGAATCTAAAATCGCATTGGATAGGCTGTACCACATACTCTATTGAGTTTACATTCCATCAGTCTAACCTATTTATAATTAAAGGCACGCTCTTTCACTTACAGAGAGATTACATCCCTTTACAGATAGCGATTGAAGAAAGTCTATTCGTTTTACTACACACAACAGCACCGCACGCACCAATATACTGCTTAGTGATTCTTTTGAAATTACGGTAAAATCTCAGATCCAGTAGATCATTTAGAATGTGCTATCTATACCTCGTGACTGTAATCTTTAAACAATATACAGGGATTAAAAGAACATCTCCACTCAATATTGTAGCCTCAAAACGATAAGGAATTTAGCGTCAAAGTCCCCAGACTCACAAATTGAATGGTTGAATCATATACTGTCACAATTCTTATCCAGTCCCAAGATCTCAATTCGCGTTTGGTCCGATGACTTTCTGGATACTCAGTGATCGCATAAGTAACGTTTTCTTTGGCCGGCGGCTAAAACCTCATGTATACAATATCTATAGATTCAATATTCCAAACAAACCGTACGCACTTTATAGTCACATGTAAGGACCGGGTGTTATCAGAAAGAATGAATAGTGTATACTTGTGGTCATAGAAATCCTAGAGAATTTTGTTAAGGAAGAATGTTGACGAACAAAAAGCAAAATGAAACTCACCCACACATGCAAATGATGATAAAGATCATAGATAAACAGATAGTATGTAACGAAAGAACAAAGATAAAGGTCGTAACTTGTTTTACAAGAAAGTGTGTGTGATTATGTAGGTAATTGAACAAGTTCATTTGGAGACTTATAACTTCAAGTGCATGGTTTTGATTCGACTAGTTCGATCAAGCATAACTCTGCCAAGCATTCGCATATAAACCATCACTACTGGGCACTCCTGACAATCGTAGTGCAGAAGAGACATGAGAGCTTTGTCGCTACGGGCGAGTGTCTTCCTCGGTGGGAGAATTTTTGTGACGGCGGTTAATTTTTTGATTAGTCGGCTGATCTCTGGAAGATTATAAAACAATTTAAGTCCGTAATGATTTAACATGCATTGAGCTGTTTGTGAGACATGCTAGGCAGTGCCTATTTCGTCCACCAAGACTCGTTAGTAGGACAGTCTTTTTCAGTTCAGCCGATCCCTCGAGGCTATACTCCTCTATAAGGGGCCTTGACGCCGAATTATAGGTCATCGAAAGTAAGGTGACAGAATCCCTTGACATTGCAGTGACCAGAGCTGTGACTGTTTAACCAGCCACGAGCTCCGCTGTTGGTCACTGAAATGTTGGAGAATTTTATCACCTGACTTGCTGTGATTTGTATTCGGCGTCGATTTCCTTGTAGGGGTATATCCCCTACAAAGGATTAGTTGAACCAAAAGGCACCGTACTGCTAGATGAGTCTGGAAGGGCGGAATAGGCCTGTCTAGAACTGTATAAGTGCCATACCAGACTTCGTAAAAAGCTCAAAACATGCTATCACATTTAAACATATATTATCATTGAACCGATTAAGCTAACAGCCATTCAAAATGTATAGTCATTCAAATTTCTCTACGTACTAACATTGCTATAAAAGCAGCAATAATAGAGTATTCCAATAGATTATGGATATCCAATAGCCGCCAGCTTACTTGAATTCAATGCCGCCATGTGTATGCGAAACTAAACGCGCAGTTGGTATCTGACAACACTATAGTTTATATCGAAGAAAGTTTGATAGTCAAGCGGCGATCTACGTAATAGTGGTATCACGTGCAACCGATGTAGACGAATGGGGTCTAGATCCCCCTTGGCATGAAAGCAGCACAAATAGGCAGTTATCGTAGATTTCACTAGTAATTAACGGTTTTTCATAAAAAAGTCAACAGCCCTCAAGCTGTAGCCATAGCGACACGTAAAAAGTTCGAAGACATGCGTGGATAATGGGGTCAGAAGACGAATCGGAGTGCTAAAATCCACAGAGTAGATGTATGATGAGTCGCATAAAACACAAACTTTGTGCCAAGGAATGACGAAGAAATTGGTTTTTGAAATAATCTACCGACTGTTTCCTGTTGCTTTGTAACTGCTACGCAGCTCTCTATACAGACTTTTTTTTTTGCAGAAGCGCACCTCGAAATTGTACACACGTTTTTTCTGCGTACTCCAAACTACAGGCTTGTAATTACCCTTCGATCTTTTAATTCGATCATATTTCATATGATTTTCGATCATATTTAAGAGTTCCATTCATGAAGCGTCCTAATACTAACAAGAAAAAGTGTAGAAGTCACATGTGGTTGGTTTATTTCCTCAAGGGATTAGCTCTACAAGGGGGGAAGAGATGCTCTTCAGGCGAGGAGGAGCTCGCAGGGTGACATCACCTTCATCTCGGGCCCATGTCCCCGAGCCTCCTTGCCCACACACTCCGTGTCGCACACCA